>RJWJ010030260.1:0-20050 GCA_004363605.1 Indri indri | reverse complement strand
GATAGGGTCAATGTCCAACTCTGTGTTCAACCATTATGGCAGAAGGTGCAGACAGGGAAAGCAACAAATTGATCCCAGTGGGGAAGAACCTCTCCTTGCTTTGGACTTGCTAGAGGGCAATCGAGCTTCAGGCATAAAAATCCCCAGGTGATTACTACAGCCAACCCAACTAGCCAAATTTCAAATATAGAAGGAAAAACCAGTCAAAATGCATTAAAATTTTTAAAATGTTTTATTTCTTAAGAAAGTATATTGTTGATATATGTTATATTACATGCCTACGATAATGAAACAAAAAAAATTTTAAGTACGTTTCAGCAAACAGCAAGTTTCCTAAGCTATAGGAATCAAATACGTTATCACAGTTCCAGACTACAATTCTTCAATTTCTTCCTTCATCCTAATGGTTTTTTTTTTTTCAGGGAAATGAGGAAAAGTTTTCTTCAATTCTTATACACATGACTGGTCTTCCTATTTGTATCAGTCTAACACATTTTTTAAAAAATCTTTAAATTAAAGAAATATTAATAACTAACATAAACCCACAAAGAGAACTCTCTTTGTAGCAAATACTTCAATTTCTACAACCTGGATTAATGCTTTCATTTGGAAATACTAATCAAAATCCACAATGACAGTCATACTTAAGGTCTGAAATAAGAATATTACTAGTCGTTTTATTTCAACAGGATTGAAGGAAGACTTGGAAGATATTTTATTTCTCTTTCCAAAATGCCTATAATGCTGCCTCTGGGTTGCCCTCATTGGCTCCTTCCAATAGCCCAAGAGCAACTGAAGTGCCAATGCCCCATCCCATTCGAGCCAACATTCTAAATCCCTATTTGTTTGAGAGAAAAGAACTCTTTTCGTTGATCTATGTTTAACAAACATTCACTGAGTGCATACAGTAGTATCCTGAGCACCATGCTAGGGTGTCCACCTTCAAAGAGCTCATCATCTAATAAAAACAACAAGCTACTACTGCAGTATGGCCAGGCCTGGCTCAAAAGATGAGATGATTCTTGAGATAGACTATTTCAGGAGATAAGCGGACGACCAGGAGAAAGGGCAATTGGGGAGGCTTGGGGTTGGGGGAGAGTGACAATATATACTTATGCCTAGAACCAGAAATACAAAACATTATACTTAATTTATTCATATAATTCTAGACATTTTGGTACAGCTGCAGTGAGATAATTGTATGCCATGGGCTTACTATATTTTATCCTGCAGGTGATGCGGAACAATGAAGGGAACAGGTAAGAGGAAGGAACGCAGTGTAGAAGTTGGCAAGTGAGGCCAGAGACTTGGAGAATCCAATAAACAAAATGATAAAAAGAACACATAAACACTTTGTGTTATGTTCATACAATGGAATATTACTCAGTGATAAAAAATAATGGACAAATGATACACTCACATTAATGAACTCAAAAACATTATGTTGAATGAAAGAAGTCAGATATAAACTATGTAGTTCTATGTATATAAAGTCCAATAACAGGACTTTCACATTCATAGTATGTACTGTACATAGTATGAACTGTATAGTATTACACAGTACATATTATATAATTCTATGTATATAAACTCCAATCATCGGTAAAGCTAAACTATGCTGTTAGAAGTCAGAAAGACACCTCAGGGGAAAGGCTATTGGATTGGAAAGGGGAAAAGCACAAGGAACTTTCCAGAATAACAAAATGCTCTATATCTTGATCTAGACTGTGGTTACATGTGTGAATATATATACTTCAAATTTTACACATTGCCATATGTAAATTATACTGTAATACTAAAGAAAAAATGCATACATAATGGTATTATAAAGTCACAATAAGTTAATCCAGTGTCATTCCACAAGCAACACTGAATTCACAGAAAATCAGAACAAAGGTTCTAATAGACACTGTATATTCAACTAGCAAACAAAATCAAGTACAAAAGTCTGGCTTCTTCTCCACTTCAGGAAGACATACAGAAAATCGTTCTTTATAATAAATGCTATAAGAACAAACTGTTCTTCCTAAAGAAAAAGAAACAGCCCACTATTAACCAAAAAAAAAAATTTCCACAAGTAGTACCTACCACATAGCAGGTTTTGTAATGGTTAATAAAGCACTAATAGAATTTAGAGCACAGTAAGTACTTACTCTTCAAATTACCACTACTATTATTATGTATAATAGCAATAAAAGGGAAACTTTGCTTCAAACTACGCCTGAACTACTGATTAGGATTTCATTATTTAAGTGCATATTACTCAACTACAGCACTTCTTATCACAGGCTTTTTTTAAAAAACAAACATTGAGATCAGCAAATTTTTGACAGCTGAAGAATATCTGGTTAGATTAGAAAAAGAGCAAGTTAACTACAATTTTATCAAAGTATGCTTTTTACTGTTTATATCCTGAAGCCATATTCACTTACCAATTGGTAGTAAATGTATATTTTTAACATTTCAATAGCTTATATTATTAAAGTAATAATTTATAACTCTGAACACTATTTAACAGAAATAAATCACAATTTTGTGAATTTAATCAATTTGTGAAAGTGCTTCATTAGCAGTAATAACAATGTAAAATTCACTAAAGTAATGACTACTCATGTTCTTTAGTAACTCAGACGAAAACAATGAAGCAATCCAACAAATCTCTTACTGAACTGATAAGAGTTCAGTAAGAGTGGATGAACCAAACATCAACTTAATTTTCTAACATGTTAGAATAGGCACTGGCAACTTGCATGCTTTAGTTAACCTCAACACAAAAAAGAGAAAACTAAGAATTTATTTCCACAATTTGATAGCTGTATTTTTACTCTCACTAAATCAATCAGACTAAGTGTGTCAAAAAGTCAATTTTTCACTATTTCAAAATTTTATTTAAAAACTCTTTGATTCTGGAATCAAAGGCACATATTTAAAACTTTTTTTTGTATTATTCCTACCTTGATATGTAACATTTAACACAGTAGTCTTCTACTTACCTAGATTTTGTCTTATTAACATCTTGCTTCAAGAACAATCTCATCCGAAATTAAATCAAACCTGAAAGAATACATGTAAAGACCACTGTTTAGTTTTTTGTTGCTGGTATGAGTAACTATATCTACAATACACTGTTCTTTTAAATTAAAAACTGCAAATCAAATTATTTTTGTTACACCATCTGAAAGTGTTCAACTAAAACATGATCATTTTAACCTTCTGGAAACTATTTGCTAAGTACCTGTTTTTTTGTTGGTTTTTTTTCTTTTCTTTTTCTTTTTTTTTTTTTTTTTGAGGAATAATAATCTATTCAAATGAGGAACCCAAACTTTCTAATCCTTTTTAAAAAAAAATTCTACAAAACTTGTTTTCATTAACTTTAATAGTATGGCAATAGTTAAAATGATTATTAATAAAACACACACTTCTTTCTAGATCAGTGTTTACCTAATAATTACATACATACCAAAAATATATCAAAAAGCTGAAGACAAAAAACATACAGTACGGGAATGCATAAAAGTATACACTAATAATAATCATATTAATAGTTAATGCTGATTAAATACTTTTATTAAATGCCAAGCACCATTATTCTAGAGAACAGCATGTATTGATACACTCCTGATTCCTCCATTTAATATAAAGTGACTTCTACCCTAATGATCCACTAAACATGTACTTACCAAAAATCTACCTACCATTATTAATATTACCAAATTTTACAAGTTCTAAAAACTCAGTATGTTCTACCCTAAATTCTACACGTCTCCCCCCGCAAACCTGAAACCAGCTTCTGAATTCTCTATTCTTAAAAAACTGGCACCACCATACCTACTTCCGTTATTAACCTACATTACTGTAACTGTTTTATTTCCAACTCACTATCATCTTAAGTTTGTTCTTCCCAGAACTGTATGAGTAATCATTTTACAGTGGCTATCCTAAACATGTCACATCCATGCTACGAGTTCTGTAACAGTACTTGTCAATGATGTCAGCTTTATCTGTTTGCAATCACTACTCTCCCATTCACTCCATGTTTCTACCATACTATAACTCTTCAATTCCCAGAACGGCCCCCATTCTCTCTCAGCTTTCGTGCCTTTTTACACGGTCAACTGTAACTATCTACCTGTAACTACCTTCTACCTCTCTTTAACTTTGCTATCACCTTTTTACTAGTCCTTCATTATATAGCTCAGTCACTCTGGCAGAGTCTTCCTTTTAATTCCTTCAGCTGTGTAAAACTGTGTTTCTCAATTGCTATAGCAACTCCAGAAAGCTCTGTGTCACCCTTTCTGTTATGTATTTTCTGAACTACAGTGTGGACACATTGTGGATAAGAATTCATTTATTTCATTTTAGCATTCTCACTGGATGGCACATAGTAAAAGTATAGCAAGAGATTCAAATAAGAGATTCAAATTTTGTGTTGTATCCCAAAATATACTTGCGAAATAGAAGATAATCAAGTAAAACTCAGGTTAATGAGTTTAGTTCACATTTTCAAAATAGGAGAAAAAAATTACATCACTTCTAGATATAGTAACATTACTTTATGAAATATCCACATCTAAGTAAAAGCACAACTGACAAGTATCAGTACAGTACAATCTTTTATTGAGTGAATTAATTTCATTAATTCTCAGTAACAAGATTTGGGTACTAAATGTTTCTATCCCTACAGAAAACAAAGTTTGTGGACTAGAAATCCTAGATTACTTTCCCATCAGCCTTAAGCAGAAACAGGATGGAAAGGAAGGCAAATATGGTTTTAGTACTAATAATGTCAATAACCTAGAAAAGTACATCTTGAACTTTAGAGTGCATCAAAATCACCTGGAGGGCTTACTGTACACAGAGTGCTGGGCCCTGCCCCCAGAGTTTCTGATTTAATAGGTCTAGATTGGAGCCTGAGAATTTTCATTTCTAATAAATGCCTAAAGTGATGATGACCACACAGAGAACCACAGACCTAGAATTTTCTGTGTAGTATCTGGAAGAGATGAGAATGTTCTCTCTGACACCCACCATCAACCTCCACCCACCCAGAACTGAGACACTGGCACCTGTTACAAACTGAACTATAAATCAAAGCAAGAACATTAAAAGTCTACTATAAATTGCTGAGTGTGACAGACTGAAAAATGGCCCTACCAAAGATATCCACCCCCAATCCCTGAAACCTGTGAATATTAAGTTACATGGCCACCAAAAAAAGTCTTTGGAGATATGATTAAATTAAGCACCCTGAGATGGGGGAGATTATCCTGGATTGTCTGGGTGGGCCCTAAATGCAGTCACATGAATCCTTATAAGAAGGAGGCAGGGAGAAACTGACTACACACATAGAAGGTGATGAGAGGAAGACAGAAGAGAGATTTGAAAATGCTGGCCTTGAAGACTGGAAGGACATAGGCCACATCCAGGAATGCCAGCAGCTACCAGAATCAGGAAGAGGCAAGGAATAGATTCTCCTCTCTATTTTCCTCTAGAGCCTCCCTCCACAAGGAACACAGCCCTGCCATCACCTTGATTTTGGCATAGTAATACTGATTTTGGGCTTCTGGCCTCCAGAACTGTGAGAGAATAAATTTCTGTTGTTTTAAACCACCTAGTTTGTGGTAATTTGTTAAAGCAACCACACATACTAATATATGACAGGTTCTCAAGGAGATAAATTGGAAACACCTCTACATAAAAGGTGTAATGGACTGAATTGTGTCCCCCTCAAAATTCATATATTGAAGCCCTAACTCCAATTATGACTATATTTGGAGATAGGACCTTTCAGGAGGTAACTAACTTAAATAAGGTCATAAGGATGGGGCCTCATCCACTATGACTGGTGTCCTTATAAGAAGTGATACCAGACATGCACACACATGGGATAGGTTATCTGCAAGGAGAGAGGCCTCAGGAGAAACAAAACCTGCCAACACCCTGATCTTGAATTTCCAGTCTCCAGAACTGTGAGAAAATTTCTGTTGTTTAAGCCACCCAGTTCATGGTATTTTATTATGACAACACTAACAGACTAATACTATTTAAAAAAATACATAGTCAAACAATGTAGAAGTATTTAATGCCATAGAACTGTACACTTAAAAATAGTTAAAATGGTACAATTTATTTTATGCATATTTTATAATAAAAAATAAAAGCATATACAAATGCCACAAACTTTGACTTGAGCTGTTTAATTTTTTATCTTGCTCTGCTTATAATACCTTAAAATCTGAAAAAAACTCTTAACTGTATTTGTTCCCCATAAACAAAACCAGCACATTTTAGACACATTTTAATTTTTATTTATTTTTAAAATTTTATTTTTGACAAATAACAATTGTATATATTTTTTACTTATTGGTGTACGATGTGATGTTATCATGTGTTTACATTGTGGAATGATTAAATCACACTAATTAAATCCATCATCTCATATATTTACTTTTTTGTGGTGAAAACATTTAAAATTTATTCATTTAGCAACTTTGATATATACAATGCCTTATTACTATATTTACTACAGTCACCACTCCTTACAACAGATTACTAAAGCTTATTCCTCCTGTCTAACTGAAATTTTGTACCATCTGATCAATATCTCCCCTTTTTCCATCTACCCCACTACTCAACCCCAGGTAAACGCCATTCTACTCTCCACTTCCATGAGTTCAACTTTTTTAGAATCTACATGTGAGATCACGTGGTATCTGACTTTCTGAGTTGGTTTATTTCACTTAGCCTAATGTCCTCCAGGTTCATCTATGTTGTTGCAAATGCCAGAATACTATTCCATTGTGTATACATACCACATTCTCTTTATCCATTCATCCAATCATGGACATCTAGGTTGCTTCCATATCTTAGCTATTTTGAATAACGCTGCAATGAACATGAGAATGCAGATATCTCTTTAGCACATTCATTTCAATTCCTATAGATACATACCAGGAAGTGGGATTGCTGGATCCTACGGTAATTCTATGTTTAGTTTTCTAAGGAACCTCCATATTGTTTTCCACAATGGCTGTATTAATTTACATTCCCACCAACAAGACACACAAGAGTTTCCTTTTCTCCATATTCTTGCCAATATTCGTTATTTTTCATCTTTTTGATAATAGCAATTAAACATGTTTTTAAAAGGACTTTATAAGGAAGTTTGATAGAAAGTACTTTTAAATACATACCTAAAAAGTAAAACATACGTGAAACCACTGCAGTCTGGAAAAAAAAAAGTAAAATATAATTGGAATATTATAATATTTAGGTTAAGTGCTAGGGGAGGTACAGAAAAGAGGAAAATACTTAAAGTAGTTAGTATAGCTGGGTTTACCACAACAGGATTTTAAGAGAATACTTGAGTATGAAAATGTCAAATATATCCTCTCAAAAACCCATAACCACAATCTAATCATGAGAAAAACATCAAATTCCCAAGAATAACATCCTATAGTGTATCTGACCAACACTCCTCAAAACTGTTAAGGTCATCAAAAACAAAGCCTTGAGGAGCCTAAGCAGACAACTTAAGCATGACGACTAAACTATCTTGGAACAGAAAAAGGACATTAGGTAAAAACTCATGAAACCTGAAAAAAAGTGCCAATTTTAGTTCATTAATTGTAACAAATGTACCAAGTTACATGTAAGATGTTAACAACAGGGGAAAATGAGGGTGGGGGTGGGGTGAGAATATGGAACACACTATGCTATCCTGTTCAAATTTTCTTTAAATCTAAAACCTCTGAAAAATGTCTATTAATTTTCAAACATATTTTAAATATGTTGAAGAGACATGAACATATTTTAGAAAGTTAAACACTGACAATTCAGAACCTTCAGAATTAAATCCAAAGTTCAGATACACAACAAAAATATGTACAAGGTAGGTCACAGAACAAGTCTTAACCGATTTACAAAGACTGAAATAAAAGCAAGTATTTTCCCCAACCACAATGGAATGAAACTAAAAACCAATAGCTGAAGAAAAACAGAAAAATCTACACATACGGAAATTCAGCAACTTATTATGAACTAACCAATGGGTAAAAGAAGAAATCATAAAGGAATTTAAAAAATATCTGGAGACAAACGAAAACAAAAACACAACATACCACTTATGGGATGCAGCAAAAGCAATACTAAGAAGCAAGTTTGTAGCAGCAAAAGCTTACATTAAAAAAGATTTCAGAGCCAGGTACAGTGTGGCTCTGTAATCCTGGGAGGCCAAGGCAGAAGGATTGCTTGAGCTCAGGAGTTCAAGACCAGCCCGAGCTCTTTAGTCTCGAGAAAATTAGCTGGGTGTTGTGATATGCACCTGTAGTCCCAGCTACTTGGGAGGCTGAGGCAGGAGGATTGCCTGAACCCAGAATTTGAGGTTGCAGTGAGCTATGATGACACCACTGTACTCTACCCAGGGTGACCAAGCGATACTCTGTCTTTAAAAAAAAAAAAAAAAATTTCAAATCAACAACCTAACTTTACCCCTCAAGGAACTAGAAAAAGAAGAACAAACTAAACCAACCATTAGCAGAAGGAAGAAAATGATAAATACTAAAGCAGAAATAAATGAAACAGAGAATGGAAAAAGTGTGGGGGGTTATAAAACCTAGAGTTTTATTTTCAAAAATCAACAAAATTGACAAACCTTTAGCTAGACTAAGAAAAAAAGAGAGAAGACTAAAATAATTAAAATCAGAAATGAAAAAGGGGACATTACAAATGATGCCAAAAGGATTATAAGAAAATACTATCAACATATATCAACAAATTGGATAATCCAGAAGAAATGGATATGTTCCTAAAAATATATACCAACCAAAAATAAACCATGAAAGATAAAAATTCTGAATGGCTTATAACTAGTAAAAGGAAACTGGTTGCAGTAATCAAAAACTTTCCAATTAAAGCCCAGGACTTGATGGCTTCACTGGAGGATTCTACCAAATATTTAAAAAAGAATTACTACCAATTTTCCTCAAACTCTCACAAAGAACTGAAGAGGAACGAACACTTCAAATTCATTCTATTACATAAGGTCAATATTACCCTGATCCCCAAACCAGACAAAGACACAATGAGAAAGAAAACAAGAAAAAAACTATAGCCCGATATCAAAGATGAATATTGATATAAAAATTCTCAACAAAATACTAGCAAAACAAACTCAACAGCACATTAAAAGGATTACACACCAAGTAGAATTTATTCTTGGAATGCAAGGATGGTTCAATTTATGAAAACTAATCAATGTGATCCACCACCTTAACAGAATGAAGGGGGAAAAAAAAATCACATGATCATCCCAGTTGATGTAGAAAAAGAATTTGACAAAATTCAACACACTTCATTACAAAAACATTCAACAAACTAGGAATAAAAGGAAACTACTCTAACATGATAAAAGCCATATATGAAAAGCCCATGTCTAACATCATATTCAACAGTGAAAGACTGAAAGCTTTTCCTTAAAGATCAGGGACAAGGAAAGGATACCCACTCTCACTGTTTATATTCAATGCAGTAGTAAAAGCCCTAGCCAGAACAACCAGGCAAGAAAAAGAAATAAAATGAGGCCGGGCATGGTGGCTCACGCCTGTAATCCTAGCACTCTGGGAGGCCGAGGCGGGCGGATTGTTTGAGCTCAGGAGTTTGAAACCAGCCTTAGCAAGAGCGAGACCCCGTCTCTAATAAAAATAGAAAGAAATTAATTGGACAGCTAAAAATATATATAGAAAAAATTAGCCGGGCATGGTGGCGCATGCCTGTAGTCCCAGCTACTCGGGAGGCTGAGACAGTAGGATTGCTTGAGCCCAGGAGTTTGAGGTTGCTGTGAGCTAGGCTGACGCCATGGCACTCGCCCCAGGCAAAAGAGTGAGACTCTGTCTCAAAAAAAAAAAAAAAAGAAATAAAATGCACTCAAATTGGAAATGAAGAAATAAAATTATCCCTGTTCTCAGATGATGTAATCTTATATGCAGAAAACCCTAAATTTTTTACAAAAAAAAAAACCCAACCGTTAAAATAATATCAGCAAAGCTGCAGCATACAAAAAACACACAAAAAAATCAGTTGCATTTCTATTCATTAACAATAACCAATTCAAAAAGGAAATTAAGAAAATAATTCCATGCACAATAGCATCAAAAAGAATAAAATACTTAAGGAGTAACCAAGGATGCAATAGACTTGTACACCTAAAACTACAAAACATTGCTAAAAGAAACCCTTATACAAATAAATGGAGAGATGTCCTGTGTCTGTAGACTGGAAGACCTATTATTAAATGTCCATACTACTGAAAGCATTTTACAGATTCAGTGTAATCCCTGTCAAAATCCCACTGGCATTTCTGGCAAAAATAGAAAACTCTATCCTTACACTTACATGGCATCTCAAGGGACCCCAAAGAGCCAAAACAATCTGGAAAAAGAACAAAGTTGGAGGTCTCACACTTCCTGATTTCAAAACATTAAAAAGCAACCATAATCAAGACAGTTGTGGTACTGGCTTAAAGACAGACATATAAACCAATGTAACAAAATAGATAGCCCAGAAATAAACCTGTGCATTTATCATCAAATGGTTTTTGACAAGGATGTCAAGGCTACACAATGGAGACAGAACACTCTCTTCAACAAATGGCATTGGGAAAACCCAATATCCATATGCAAAGAATAAAGTTGGACTCTTACTTTACACCATAAACAAAATTTAATTCAAAATGAATAAAGACTAAAACATAAGACCTAAAACTATAAAACTCCTAGAAGAAAACACAAGGAAAGCTTCAGTACACTGGATTTAGCTAATCAACTCCTGAATAAGACACCAAAGCAGACAACAAAAGCAAAAATCAACAAATGGGACTACATCAACCTTAAAATCTTCTGTATATCAAAGGAAACAAGCAAAAGTGAAGAAAAAGATAACCTACAGAATAGGAAAAAAAAATGGGCAAATCATATTCTGATAATAGCCAAAATATACAAGAAACTCAAACCAAACAACATAAAATGGCCCAATTTAAAAATAGGCAAAAGATGTGAATGGGTAATTCTCCAAAGAAGACACACAGAACTAGCATATGAAAAGATGCTCAATATCACCAATTATCAGAGAAATGCAAATGAAAACCAAATAAAATATCACCTCTCACCCATTAGGCTGTTATCAAAAAACCCTGGAAAATAACAACTGTTGGTGAGAATGTAGAGAAATTAGAACATATAAAATAGTGCAGCCATTATGAAAAATGGTAACATGGTTCCTCAAAAAATTAAAAATAAAATGATATGATCCAGCAATCCCACTTTTGGGCATACACACAAAAGAATTCAAAGCAGGATCTCAAAGCGGGATTTGCATAGCCATGTTCACAGCAGCATTCACAATATCAAAAAGGTGGAAGCAACCCAACTGTCAACCAATGAATGGATAAAGGAAATGTGGAATATACATACAATGAATATCATGCAGTCTTTAAAAAGAAAGAAATTGTGTCACATGCTACAACATGGATGAATTTCAAGGGCATTATGCTAAGTGAAATAAGCTGATCACAAAAGGGCAAATATTGTACCATTCCACTCATATGAAGTATCTAAAATAGTCAAAATTACAGAAATAGAAAAGTGGAAAGGTGGCTGTCAAGGTCTGGGGGAGAGGGGAGGTGAAATAAGTACTTAATGGATGTACAGTCTCAGTTTCCTAAGATGACAAAGTTCTACAGACCTATTACACAATGTGTATATATTGAATACTACTGAACTATACACTTAAAAACAGTTAAAATGGTAAATTTAATGCTATGGGGTTGTATTTACCACGACAATAAATAAATAAATATCAAGGGGAAAAAATACATACCAGGAAACTTTTGGGGGTGATAAATGTATTCATTATCTTGTTTGTTATGATGGCTTCCTTAGTATATAAAACATATGTCAAAACCTGTCAAATTATATACTTTAAATATGCATACTTCATGGCATGTAAATGCCTCAATAAATCTGCTTTTAATAGCTCAATAACAACAAAACAATCCAAAGTAGGAAGAAGATTTGAAGCAGCACTTCACCAACTATATATAAAAAACAAATAAGCGTATGAAAAGATGCTTAGTATCTTTTGTCACTAGGGAAGTGCAAAATAAAGCCATACTGAGATATTACTACACAACTATAAGAATGGCTAAAATTAGTAAGACCAACTATATACCAAGTGTTGGTGAATAAGTAGAGGAACTCAAACTCTCATACATTCATACGGGAATATAAAATGGTACAATTACTTTGTAAAACAGTTTCACCATTTCTTAAAATATCAAATATATACCTACCAATGATCCAGTCATTCCACTCCTAGGTATTTATCCAAATAAATGAAAGCATATGTCCATATAAAAATGGACATAGCATATCTGTCTGTAATAGCCAAAAACTGGTGGGAAAATGTCCATCAGCATGTGAATACATGTCTCTACAATGGAATAAGTAGGACTGAACTAGTGAGCCATACAACATGAATGAATCTCAAAATAATTACACTGAATAAAAACTCCAGACAAAAAGAGTATATACTACATGGTTTCATTTATATAAAAATCTGGCATATGCAAACTACACTATAATTGACAGAAAGCCGATCAGTCATTGCCTGGGCACAAGGGGAGGAGTAAAAGGGAAGGATTACCAAGGGGCACAAGGACACTTTGGAAAGTAAAGGATATGTTCATTACCTTTGACTGTGGTGATGATTTCACGGGTGTATACAAGTATCAAATCTGTTCAAATTATACAGTTTAAATATGTGATTTATTATGTCAATTATACTTCAGAAATCTTTTAAAAATTCACAATATGCAAAGAATAAACGGACAAAAAAGTCGAATCTTAAATTAAGAAAGTTAGAATAATGATAAATGAACACCAAGAGAACAACATTGTCATTTATAACCAAAAGAGTAAAGGTACAAATAGAATCATCTTTCAACAACTGGCAATTTATCAACAACTGGTAATTACCTACTTACAATTGGTAATTCAATGCAAAAACAATGCTTTCAAAATCTCATCAGACATGCTTTATGAAATAAATATAGCTGAATCATCTGGACTTCTGGACAAATTGGTATACACAATTTAAATCTACCCCAACTTCTGTATCTAAACACAATTCCTACTGAAATACAATTGGACCAGAACTAAACAATGAAAATTAATCTAATTTTACAGACCGAATCAAAAAGCCTGATTGCAAAAATAGCCCAATTCTACACCACCCCTTGTTATCCCTGTATTTGGCAATGAAGTTCTGTAATTTCTCCCATCAGGAGGTAGAGTACTTTCCCTGACCTCTTAACTCTAGGATTAATCTCATAAGGAACACCAGACATGCTTTGTCAGTTCTGAACTTAGGCCTCAAGAGACCTTGCATACTTTATGTTCTCTCTTTCGGAACCTTGCCACTGCCAGGAGAACAAGCAGGATGAGGGCAGCCCATAAGTTCCATCTCATCTAGACTAGACGATAGCCAGCTAACCATAGGCCATCCAAGATCAGCCTATAGCCCAACTCCCAAACATGTCAGAGAACCCAGCCAAGAGAAGCAGAGCCACCTTCCTGACCTGCTGCTAAATACAGACACATAAATGAGCTCAGCCAAAACCAGAAGCACTGTCCAGCTGACTCACAGACTTGTTCTAATAATATGTTTATTGCTTTAAGTCACCAAGTTTCAGAGTAATTTGTTACAGATTAATAACTGATACAGCAACCCTATCTTAACAATATACCATAATAAGTTTTTATCTCCAGAAGGAATTATTTTAGATTAACAATTAATCTAGGTATCTTAACTTTTGAAGATGAGGAAAAAGCCCTCTTCTATTCTTTTATGAGCAGTTTATAGCAAATTGAGCAATATCAATTTTATAAGTAATGTCACATGTCAATTATAATTGTTTGTGAAATTTTGTTCCTAGACAGCTTTACTGGATCTAACCAGAGTGAAAAATTTTAGGATACCCCCAAATCTATAAAAACTGTTATAGAATAATCTGCTATCTCTAACATTCCCTCTATTTTCATTATTTAATAATAGCACCCTGATTTTCTTTTAGGGAAACATTCTTATTCAACTACTAAAGTGGTGTCAATCCTAGGACCCTGGATAGAGGGATAGACAAGTGACAGCCTCTCAGGCTGGTGAGAGTACCCTGTCCCTAGCCACAGTAATTTGTTAATGGATGGGAATACAGCCCAAAGTGGGAGATTTAGAATCCTCAGGATGTTTGCAAAAACTAGTGGGAAAGTGTCACTCTCTTCAGTGCAAACAATGGCTATGAGAATGATGTAGGTCAGAGCAGCCAGTGGTCATCTCTGCCACTTCATGGAGAGAACATGTTTAGGAACATGTTTAAGAAATTCAAGAGAATAGACATCATCCTACTGATATCATGAATGAACTCATTGATCCAAACATGTCTAAAATAATTGCAGGAATAGAAAAATAGGTGATGTTTGTCAGTCTTCCCACCAAGATCTATACAAGAGAAACTGAACAAAATATTAAAAATCATTGATTTGAGGGTATCAGAAAGCTAACACAACAATAAAAAATGACCAGGCCAAGATTCAAGAGAAGATGGAAACCTACAGATGTGAACTACCATCTGGGGATACTTTTGCCTTAGGGTTGCTTCCCAATACAGATGAGGCAGCTGAAAAATTGAGCAGTATTTCTGACATAAGAGCTAAGGATACCAAAAGGGGGAAAGGGAGCCCAAAGTTCATACATGGCAGACACCATACCAAATGTTGCCCACTATTTGAGTTGAGACCCGAAAGGATTAAATTCTAGTGAGCCAGAAGTAAATGAGTCTTTGCACATACCACAGTCCTACTTGAAGACATCCAGATGACCAAATAGAAAGTCTCAATCCCGAAAATTTAATGTAGGTAATCCCAGACTGCTAGAAACCCAGGTGTCTGGCACAAGCAAACAAAAATTATCTCTAGAGAAAGATATTATTGCCCTAGGGCTCAGAATTTAGGCCTGGGAAAGCAGCTGGAAATTTAAATAGGAAAAGTATGGCAGCTAGAGTACCAAATGGATGAAATAAAAATTCTGAGTATAAAAAAACATGGCAGCCAGAGAACCAAAGGGATGAAACAAAAATTCCGAGTATTAACTTTGCCCAAATCACTGGATAACTGATAAACTATATACGCACAGAGGAGACTTGAGGGGGTTGAAGGAAAAAGTAGGCAGAGGCCAGAGAGAATGCTACACTTGAGAAATGGAGCTGTACTATGAGTCTGCTGCTTTTTCAACAGACTGAATTTCCCAACTGTGCAGTCTGAATGGAGGGAAGCTAAAGCCCTATGAGGTTGAAGTGTCAGGACAGAGCCAAAGCCCAGTACAACAGCTAGTGAAATGTTAATGAAATCTCTAGAAACAAAAAACACAGCGTAAAATCTGACTCCATCCAAATCTTTGGGTGAAAACCAACTTATTAAGACACAGGGAGACCCCTGCCCCCAAGAAGCCAGGCCAAAAAAGCAGCTACTGGAAGATAGAAGAGAGCGGAGACATCAGTAGCTAAATAATCCAGGGGAGACCAAGTTTGTAGTCAAGCCCAGGCAAGTTAACTACTTACCTAAAACAAAGACCAGCAATTCTAAGAACATTAACTGAACCTAGTCACGAATACATATCCATAATGTCCAGTTTTAAGCAAAAATTATATAATATGCAAAGACAGAGGAAAATATGAGCCATCCTCAGGAAAAAAGGGGAGTCAATTAACAGATACTGATTCTGAGTATACCTGAATGTTGGAGTTAACATACAAAAAATTCAAAGCGGCTATTCTAAGTATGTTAAGAAAATTAAAATAAAATATATTCAAACAATTCACAGAAACTATAGAAAAAGAAAAAGCTGAAAAATATAATAACTAAAATGAAAAATTCACCAGATGGGCTCAACAGAAAATTACAGATAGCAGAAGAAAGAATCAGTGAGTCTGAAGACAGGGAAATAAAACTGTCCAATCCAAAGAACAGAAAGTAAAATGATTAAAGAAAAATAAACAAACCCTTAGAGACCGCCCACTAGGACAATATCAGGCACTCTAAGATACATGTAACTCAAGTCCCAGAAAGACAGAAGTGTAAAAAGAGTACAAAAAAGTTTTTGTCAAAGAAATAATGGCAAAAACATCTTCCATTTGGTAGAAAACATTAACTTACAGATCCAGGAATCTCAACAAACCCAAGCAGAATAAACACAAAAAAACCACATCTACATATATATTATAGTCACACTGCTGAAGGCTGAAGAGAAAACCTTGAGAACAGCCAGAGAAAAAAGACTGGTTACATATGAGAAATGATAGTACAATTAATGACTGACTTATCATCAGAAAAAATGGAGACACGGGAACAGTATCTTCTATATTCAGTGATATTATACTTCAAAAATGAAGGTAACAAAAGTTAATTTCAGATAAACAAAAATTGAGTTTATAGTGAGCAGATAAAACCAACAGAGTTTTAAAAGGGGGAGAGGTGGGAAAGTAATAAAAACACTAAATCTAAAAGATGGCAAAAAAAGGTGAAAAAAAGAACACAATAGTCAGAATAAATAGAAAGCACATAATAAAATGGTATATTTAAGCCCAACCGCATCAGTAATTATATGAAATCCAAATAAACTTTGTGTTATAATAAAAGACAAAGAGTGTTAGTTTGAACTGAAAGTAAAAATGACAATGATATGGTGTATACACAAAACAGTTCTAAAACATAAAGGCACAGAAAACATTAAAATAGAAGGTTGAGGAGGAAAAGCAAACCACAGAAACACTAGCTACAATAAGGCTAGTATAGTTATGCTATTATCAATCAAGGTAGACTTCAAAGCAAAATATATCATCAAACATAACAGGAAATAATAATGATAAAAGGTTCAACTCATCAGAAACACAAAACTTTGAGATTTGTGTGCCCTAATAACATGATTTCAAATATGTAAAGCAAAAATGAACAGTAACACAAGACAGACAAATCCATAATAGCAGTAGAAGATTTTAACATTTGTCTAACTGAATCGGCATACAAAAACTAAATTGGTGGGGATGCAGAAAGAAGTTTAGAACATAATTGGCAAAACTGACTTAACAGACTACAATGGACTGAATGTTGTGTCTCTCCCAAAATTCACATGCTGAAATCCTAACCCCAAATGTGATGGTATTAGAAGGTAGGGCCTTTGCGAGGTAATTGGGTCACAAGGGTGGAGCTCTCAGGAATGGGATTAGTGCCTTTATGAAAGGGAGCCCCAAAAAGCTTTGACCTTCTTTCCCCCATGTGAGGATATAATGAGAAGACGGCTTTCTGAAATCTGGAAGACAGCCCTCATCAGAACCTGATCATGCTGGCATCCTAATCTTAGATTTCCAGCCTCCAGAACTGCGAGGAATAAATTTCTGTTATTTATAGGCCCATCATACTTTGTTACAGTAGCCCAAATTAAGATAATGACATATCTATACTGTACCTCAAAAACTGTAAAATACATTCTTTTTATATATAAACAAAACATGTATAAAACCTGGCCAACAAGCATATAAAAAGGTACTCAATCACATTTGGAATCAGGGAAATATAAAATAAAATCATTATGAGACACCACTACACACCCTCTAGAATGGCTAAAATTAAAGACTGACAATACAAAGTATTGATGAAGATGAAGTACAAAAGGAACTCTGCCAATGCAATTATAAGTTGTTACAAACACTTTGGGAAAAAAAGTTTTTAATATCTTCTGAAATCAAACATAAATACATTCTGTAACTGAGTTCAATTCCTAGGTTTTTACTGACTATAAATGTGTGTACTAGGAAACAACCAAAATTTCCATCAATACTAGAATGCATAAACTGTGTAACATTCAAACAATGTACTATACAACAATGAAAATAAAAAACTATAGTTACATCCAACAATAGAGTGGAATCCCACAAACATAATACTAGAAAAGAAGCCAAGATCCATTTATATAAATTTCATTTTTAAAAACTGAAAATAATGCAGTTCAAAAAAATAATTTTTAGGTGGTAAAAAACAAAGCAAAAAAGTGACTACCATAAAAGACATGATGGTAGTCTCCCCTAAGGGGAAAAAGGGAGAGGTTTGATTGGGAGAGGGCAGAGTGGGAGATCTAGCAATGTTTTAATTCTTGACTAGGGGATGATTAAGCAGGCACTCACTTTTTAATACTTAAGTTGTGCATTTTTCTCCATGCACTATTCTAAATATTTTTTCCCACAGAAAAATGTTCCAAAACTCAAAATATAGATGTTTTAGGCTTTGAATTTTCCCCTAACTAAGGCACTGGCTTTACACTGTAGTATTTCCTACTTTTATTTTAATTCATCAGTTACATAATGCATGTTTTATAAATCAAATAATGCTTTCTATAAATCATAGCATTATCCACCAACCTTCCCCTAAAAAGCCCCACATTTCTAAAGAACATACTTAAATGGGTATCTTGATTTTTCACTTAGGATCCTATTGCCTCCTGCTTAAGAGAATGACAACTTTCTTATACAACTTCCATAATCCCCCCAAAATATTATTATACTCCCACACAAGGACGGCTGGTTTCTGACAAAGCTGTAAAAGCAAATCAATGCAAAAAAATAGTCTTTTCAATAACCGGTGCTGGAACAAGTGAGTATATATGAGAAAAAAAAAAAAAAAAACTCTTCTAAATTAAAGCACTATGCCAATATTAACTTAAAATGGATCATAGATTTAAATATAAAATGTAAAACTATGAAACTTTAAGAAGAAAAGATAGGAGAAAATCATTAGGATCTAGGACTAGGAAGAGTTCTTAGCAATAATACAAAAAACACAATCTATGTAAGAAAAAATTTGATAAATTTAACCTCAAAATGAAAATCTTTTACTCTCTAAAAGATCCTGTTAAGAGCATGAAAAACAAGTGATAAATTTGCAGAAAACATTTGCAAACTATATACTTGACAAGACTCATATATAAAATATTAATATAAAAAAACTCTCAAAGCTTAACAGTAGATCATCAGCAAAAATATCACACTAAGGATCTTCAAAAATCATCTCCTGCATAAAACCAACAAGAACACTGGTAAAAAAAACTGTCAGAATCAACATTTTGTGAAGTCTAGGAAGTCAACCCAGGGCCTGCAGCAATCTGTAGAGAGTTTATTCAAGACAGATGGCTGCATCTTGCTTGGTAAGACAAGCAAACTTTGTGGTTTTTTATCTTACCCTATTCCCATCCTCTCTACCTAGCTCAGCAGTAGCTTTGTAAACCAACAGTCTGGCAGCCAAAAGAGGGTCAGAGTTCCTTTAATACTGCATTTCCAGAGAATTGTCATTATTTGACATGTCTGGTGGTTTCCTGGAAGGCCCCACTCACAAGGCTATCTTAATTTGACCTCACTCAGAACTCACCCAGTATAAAAAGCTTCCTTCCACATGCCCAGAACATTTGTCAAAAATAATAATAAGTAACTGTTTCATACTACAGCTGGCTGAGGCAGAGCAGTTGGGGCAAACAGTATACTAACCAAAAAGCTTTAAAAAGAAAGGCCGGGAACTTTGAAAAGCTCCACATATTCCTGAGAACTTAGAAGGCCGTTAAGTGTGGACAGGTCTGTGCACATGCCCAGGAAAGACCTGAGAAGGCCCTAAGTGCTCATCTCTAGCTAACCTTGAAGCTCTGCACAAGCAAGAAGGGTAAGGCAGAATTGTAAACTTCCTGGCTAAGTGCTGAAGGCATGCCACAACACACACAAACCTGGGAGATTTATTGGTTCTAGTCATTTAAGGAAATCTGTGCCCAATCATTAGCTGACCACTAAGCTGGGCAAAGAGATTTCAGTGGCCACATGTAGCAAAGAACACGGACTTTACAGAATTAGTTCAGAAAAATCACTAAAACAAACCACAGTGGAGTGGGGGCAAAGGAGGAATCAGAT
>RJWJ010030259.1:0-20162 GCA_004363605.1 Indri indri | reverse complement strand
CAGAAAATATAACTTCTCATTGTAACCATGGGAAAAATCTAGGTCAGTTTGATTGTAGGGCATTTAGAAACTATATACTTTAGGAGGTATGATCTGAAGGAAACTATGTCTCTGAGGGAAAAAGGGTCCAAAAAAGGTCAACCCAGAAAGATGACCCCAAAAATTCATTCCACATTCTATCTCTCTACCCTGGAATGGTCGGGGTTGTTTGTTTTTAACTCCTTTGTCTTCCCGAAGAAGTCCTATTCATTCTCCAACCTCCCAGCTCAAACTTCACCTTCTTTGTGAAGACTTTCCTTTCCTTCTTCCTACCCCAGGCAAAATTGGGTCCCTATTTTTCTCTGCTACTTAGCTCCTTGTATATATGTCTGTTTTTAGCAGTTAATTCTAATTATTAACAAATTTAGTTATAATATGGCAGACTGCTTATATTATGGGCCTTACTTATCTTTGTTTCCCTAGTACCAAGCACAGTTTCTTGGTTTATTGAATGGAAAAATAGCTGCAGCAATTTGAGGTAGAGTGAGAAAAGTCATGCTGCCATCTGGGGAGACCTAGATACAGGAATTCCTAGGGCTCCCTCGTCCTGTTTCTGAGCATCAGCTCCTCTGCTTCCAAGTGGTGGGGCTGGAGAAATTGGTGGACACACCCATCGGTGTGAGGCAGCTGGACGAAATGATGGAAGGAGGCCTCGCAGGGCTTTAGTTGTAGCAGTGAGCTTGAGTTTTCATTTGCAGGTGGAAGTTTACAAGTTTTAAGGTATGTGTATTAACCGAGGAAAAGTGCCTGTGCCACTGACTCTTATTTTATTAATATTTAGGCCACAGACATCCCAAAACAGTTTAGAACAGCTTTCTGTCAGGGAAAATTGCTTGTCTGTTTTATTTTTAAATTTTACATCTTTAAAAAAAAAAAAAAAAAACCTGTCTTTTAAAAAAACTTTTTTAAGTTTTGGGCGGAACGTTTTGTGAGAGGCGGGAGTTCTCGCGGGAACTGCATTCGGACGGCCCTGGCTCTCACCCGCGAACATCCGAGTGAGGGCGCCGGCGTCTCCGCGGCAACGCGGAGTCGGGGCCCGCTAATCTGGACCCTCTGAAATCACTAGCCGCCAGCTGCAGCAGCAGGGGGCCGGGTGTGGAGAGAGTAGGCTAAAAACAGGAAAAATACAATGGAAGGAAATATAATTATAAATCTTCGATGTAAGCCCAAAGAGGTTGAAGAAGAGCGACCGAAAGCTGCACAGTACGTTTGCAACTAGTGGAGGGCCAAAACGAATTGCAGAATCAATTGGATAAATGTAATGAAATGATGACCATGACTGAGAACTATGAACAAGAAAAATACACTCTTCAGAAGAAGCTGAACTCAAGAATCGACTGTTGGAAAGTTTGAGCTGTGAATGTGAAGCTGTTAAACAACAACAAAAAATACACCTGGAGAAATTAGAACAACAACTAAGCAGAAGCCATGGATAGGAACTGAATGAACAAAAAAATAAGATACAAGAACTAAAAGTGGAATTAGATGAAGCTAGGCTTAGTGAAAAGCAGCTGAAGCACCAAGTATATCATCACGAGGAACTCCTGTCCTGTAAATCAGAGGAACTGCGGATAATGTCTGAGCGTGTCCACGAAACTGTGTCTTCGGGGATATTGGCTCTTCAAATTGAGCTGACAGAAATGGAAAGTATAAAGACCACCCTCAAAGAAAAAGTGAATGGAAGCCGGGTGCGGTGGCTCACGCCTGTAATCCTAGCACCCTGGGAGGCCGAGGCGGGCGGATCGTTCTGAGCTCAGGAGTTCGAGACCAGCCTGAGCAAGAGCGAGACCCCGTCTCTACTAAAATTAGAAAGAAATTAATCGGATAACTAAAAATATATAGAAAAATTAGCTGGGCATGGTGGCGCATGCCTGTAGTCCCAGCTACTTGGGAGGCTGAGGCAGAAGGATCGCTTGAGCCCAGGAGTTTGAGGTTGCTGTGAGCTAGGATGACGCCGCGGCACTCTAGCCCAGGCAAAAAGAGTGAGACTCTGTCTCAAAAAAAAAAAAAAAAAAAAGTGAATGAAGTATATCATACAGACAAGAACAGCTAGAACTTCTGGCGACTAACAGTGCTCCAGATAGACCCGCTCAAAGAAGAAAAAGAGGGGGAAAAAAGAAGCAGTTTCTTACTATAATGCCCTAGAGAAAGCTCGTGCAGCAAATCAAGATCTTCAGGTGCGGTTGGACCAGGTACTGCAGCAAGTCTTGGATCCCGATAGTAAAGGCAACTCCTTATTGGCAGAGGTGGAAGATCGAAGGGCTGCAATGGAAGGTCAGTTTGTCAGTATGAAAGTCAAGTATCAGTCACTAAAGAAGTAAAGTGTATTTAGTAGAGAACTGATGCAAAAAATAAAGTTACAAATCACCACATTGCTGCAAATGAAAGGGTCTCAAACTGAATTCGAGCAGCAAGAGTGGTTGCTTGCCATGTCAGAGCAGAAGAATAGTGAAATAAAACGTCTTCTGGTGAAATTAGAAATCTGGAGAAATTTAAGAATTTATATGAAAATATGGAACCTAAGCCTTCAGCCAGCTCTGGTGCTCTGGAAGATAACACCTATTATACAGATTTCCTTCATATAAAACTTGATAACTTAAAGAAAATAAAAGCGCTAAAGGCAAATTGTCCAAACAGCGAATGAAGGCATTATTTGAGGGCTAGAGGGCTCTGGACATTGAAGGAAAACTTTGTGCAAGTGAAAGATGCCTACAGTTTTCAGAAAGAGAAAATATGAAACAGAGCTAAACTAGATGAATTAAAACTGAAGTAGGAACCTAAGGAGATGATTGAAGTACCCATGCTCAAAAAGAGGCGTGAGGTGCTGCTTGTGGATATAACCACCTCTAAGGATGGATGTGCCAACAACAGTGCTGTAGGAGAAGTTTATAGATTATCACTTTAGAAGGAGGAGACACAGTCCTAATAATTTAGAAAATAACAACTTGCAGTTAGAAAAATCAATTTCTATAAACACACCACTTGTCAGTCTTTCAACTCAAAAATCTGCCCATGGATATGCAGCTAAAGAAGAAAAAGAAATGTGTGAAACTCATAGGAGTTCCAGCTGACTCTGAAGCCTTAAGTGAAAGAAGTGGAAACACTCCCAACTCTCCCAGGTTAGCTGCTGAATCAGAGCTTCTAGCAGAAGTTAAAGAAGGGGAAGAAACTGCAAGCAAATTGGAAAAGGAAGCTTGTAAGAAATCACACCCAATTCTATACCTCTTGTCCAAATCAACTCCAGAGACCCAGTGGCCTCAACAGTAAAGACATTTCTTTAATAAGAATATGGTACCACTTGCCCAAAAGGTTATTGTGGTGCTAAATTTAGATAATCTTTATGTGACATATACCACCTTCTGGGTTATTTATATCTATTCATTGTGCGAGGACCTGGCAGTTTCATGTTCCTTTCACCAAGTGTTCAAAATTTGATTGTGATTTTAGCCTGGAGAGTTCCTTAAGTAATGACCCTTCATGGAGCTTCTGTCATAGAGAATAAACTATTAACTGAAAGAAAATGCTATAATTAATATAAATATATTTGCTGCATTGTATATAAATTTTTGAGTGCTATAAACACTTAAGTAACCTACCTTCAATTCCATATTTTTAAGAAGAGAACACTCAAGTCATTAACTATTATATTTTCCTATGTACTTTTTTTTAAGGAACTTAGTTTTTCAGTATGTTGTAAAAACAGGAAACATGGTTTAAAAATATGTTTCGGGATTTTGTCAAGGTACCTATGTGCATCTTTGTATTTATAGTCATGATTTAAATTTTATGTCTCAAGCATATGAAATAACTAATTTTGAAATTTAAAATAAAACTGCAATAATTAAAAAAAACTTGTGGATTTTACCAATATGAAGGTGAAAAGATTATTGCAATTTTATGAGGGTCATACATTCTAGATTTTCTAGGACAGTGCTGATTTTAGATCTCATGTCTTGTTTTCGGAGTGTGTATCTTGATTTTTCATATGGATAGTATGGTTGCTCTTCTGACCATTGGCTGTTATTTGGCCAGCATGTTTTAAGGTCTTTTAGTAGTCAAACTGTTCAGTTATCTTACATTTCCCTTTGAGAGCTTAATTAGTGCTGCCTCGTAGACATGAAAAAAAAGCCTGAAGATAATATGGAACTGGCATTCGGTACATTGCCCTGAGTGCCAGACTTCTGTTGAAAGATGGTTTCTTAATGAAGACAATATATATTAACATTCCTCTCCCTACCATAAATTAGTGCAAAAATTCTTCAAGGAAAAAAATGGGTTGTTAAGAACCATTCTTTAATTAAGAACTGTTCTTTAAGCCCGGTGCAGTGGCTCATGCCTGTAATGCTAACACTTTGGGAGGCCAAGGTGGGAGGATTGCTAGTGAGACCTCATCTCTACAAAAAATAGAAAGATTAGCTGAGTGTGGTGGTGTGTGCGTGTTGTCCCAGCTACTCAGGAGGCTGAGACAGAAGGATGACTTGAACCCAGGAGTTTGAGGTTGCAGTGAGCTATGATGACACCACTGCACTCTCTAGCCTGGGCAACAGAGTGAGACCCTGTCTCAAAAAAAAAAAAAAAAAACCCAAAACAGAACTGTGCTTTAATCCTGCCTCTCACTTCAGAAATGTTTCTTTGTGAGCTGTAGTCACAGAGCCCACCGAAAGGGAAACTTGTCCTTCCTAGAGCCTGTTTCTGTGGTGACATCCCCTTGTGTCACAGGCTGGATGGAACCTCAGCTATATGGTGGCTGTAACCCCACACAGGCTTTTTACTTTTAGTGGGCAAAATTTTGAAAATATTCATGTTTAGCCTTATCTCTTACCTTAATAACCATCATTGGTATGATTATTATGGATTCAATTGCTATGATTTCTCTTTCTGTTTAACACATTCAGACCAAATTCAACCTTTATAATCTGACTGTGACCAAAATCACCTCGAATTTAATCGAATGACCTACAATTATATAATCTTTTTACCCATTAGAAAGTGTAACTTTTTTCTCAATGAATAATGCATACGTACCAAATAAAGTCTAAACTTTGTAATATTCCTTTATATCTAAGTGTCACAGCTTTTAAAAAGTTGCTTAGTAATGGTAACAGTTACATTTTGTTGGTTTTAATCATCTGACTGCCATAAGGTCCCTAGTAACCTAGTTATATTCCTTAGAGGACATCTTGTATGTTCTTAAGTCAGTATGTTGTTTTATAAAACCATAACAACAGAGTAGCTTCAAAATAAATGTCATTGATATGTGGCAAGCTATTAGTACATGAACTGCATCATTTTTGGGAAAAAGCAAGCTATTTTCAGATGTCATTGAATTAGAAGCTACACAGTGTTGACTGTTCCATGTGTTACCATAATGCTTTTGTAATGGAAAATCTGCAATAAGTAAGGACTGGATCCTTCCCAGTAGTCAGCCAGCCTGTATTCAGAGACTCCTGTTAGGTATTTTCATAGCAAACATCTGTGTGTTTCCACCTGCTCAAATTTTCCTCTCTTACAGCTTCATTATTTTGGTGTTATGACATTTAGGAACTTCTCACATATTTGCCGGGAATTCCAACAGCTCTTCAGTGGGTGGTAACACCCTTACCATGAGCCAGATTTGAACTCCCTAACCCTCTGTGATCCTCAGTGAGGAAAGGGAACAAGGCCATGTGTAGGAGTGGGGCTTAGTATGATTCTACCACATTTGACTAAGGGTCAAGAGAGTGAGGCCAGAGAAAGGCTGAGCTGGCATCAGCTGAGACAGCTCTTATAATGAAAAAGAAATGGGGCCAGAACTTTTTCTGGAGAGTAGTTATGTTTTCCTGCCAACACAGAAGTTCTACTCATTGACAAATGACAACCAATCTAAGTGTCAAGTAAGATTGTTTGCCTTAGTAATCAATCTGTATGACACCATTTTAACAGGAGGCCTCATTCTTCTTTTCCCATCCAGAACTAAGAGAAAAAAAGTGAATATGGTTTTTGCTCACAAAATGGATAACAGCAAGCCACCTTTGGTTATTCCTACACTTCTGGTGCCCCTTCAAAACCACAGCTGCACTGAAACAGCCACCCCTCCGCCAAGCCGTGACCTGACGGAATTATATGAGGAGCACAGTTGGATGAGCAACCGAACAGACCTTCAGTATGGACTGAAACCTGGGGAAGTGGCCACAGCCAGCATTTTCTTTGGGACTCTGTGGTTGTTTTCTATCTTTGGCAATTCCCTGGTTTGTTTGGTCATCCACAGGAGTAGGAGGACTCAGTCCACCACCAACTACTTTGTGGTCTCCATGGCATGTGCCGATCTGCTCATCAGCGTTGCCAGCATGCCTTTCGTCCTGCTCCAGTTCACCACTGGAAGGTGGACACTTGGTAGTGTGATGTGCAAGGTTGTGCGATATTTTCAATATCTCACTCCAGGTGTCCAGATCTATGTTCTTCTCTCCATCTGCATAGACCGGTTCTACACCATTGTCTATCCTCTGAGCTTCAAGGTGTCCAGAGAAAAAGCCAAGAAAATGATTGCAGCATCATGGATCTTTAATGCAGCCTTTGTGACCCCCGTGTTCTTTTTCTATGGCTCCAGCTGGGACAGTCATTGCAACTATTTCCTCCCTTCCTCTTGGAAAGGAACCACCTATACCATCGTCCACTTCTTGGTGGGCTTTGTGATTCCGTCTGTCCTCATAATCTTATTTTACCAAAAGGTCATAAAGTATATTTGGAGAATAGGCACTGATGGCCGAACAGTGAGGAGGACAATGAACATTGTCCCAAGGACAAAAGTGAAAACTATCAAGATGTTCCTCATTTTAAATCTATTGTTCTTACTCTCCTGGCTGCCTTTTCATGTAGCTCAGCTGTGGCACCCCCATGAACAAGAACATAAGAAAAGTTCCCTTGTTTTCACAGCTATCACATGGATATCCTTTAGTTCTTCAGCTTCTAAACCTACTCTGTATTCAATTTATAATGCCAATTTTAGGAGAGGGATGAAAGAGACTTTTTGCATGTCCTCAATGAAATGTTACCGAAGCAATGCCTATACTATCACAACCAGTTCAAGGATGGCCAAAAAAAACTATGTTGGCATTTCAGAAATCCCTCCCATGGCCAAAACTATAACCAAAGACTCAATCTATGATTCGTTTGACAGAGAAGCCAAGGAAAAAAAGCTTGCTTGGCCCATTAACTCAAATCCACCAAATACTTTCGTCTAATTTCTCAGAAGTCTTTTAATTGTCATGTGCCAGAGATTAAAAGCATAACCTATAAAAACAGAAGCTATTTACATATTTTTTTCACTCAACTTTCTGAGGGAAATGTTTTATTTTGTAAAATGCATTCATTTATTGATTATAGTTTTTGTGGATTTTATTCTAGTTTTTCATTCTAGTTTTGTTAGCATTTTATTTTAGGAAAATCATTTGCTTTGAACTACAGTAGTCAATAGTCTCGTTTAGTATCTTGGTTACATGCATTAAAAAGAAAATGCTTTCCTACTTTTTATTTACCATTAGGTCTAAAAAGCATAAGCCATACACACAGTCTTTGATTAATGATTCAACCTAGTTTTGTTTCCTTTTTCTCCTCCCTACTGAATTTTTATAACTATGGGCTTTTGTTCCAGATGAAATTCCTGTGTTACCCATTTGAGAAACTGGTATTTCCTCCACTAAGCAACATTTAGGAAGGGTTAATGTTGTATATTTTCCACATTACCTTCTTCCAAGTAACCACTGGCCAGATCTATTGTGGAAAGCACTCCATATATTGGAATATATTGGAACTTTCCCAGGAAGTCTTCTGTGATAGGATTTTTTTTTTTTTTTTTTGAGACAGAGTCTCACTCTCTTGCCTGGGGCGAGTGCCCTGGCGTCAGCCTAGCTCACAGCAACCTCAAACTCCTGGGCTCGAGCAATCCTACTGTCTCAGCCTCCCGAGTAGCTGGGACTACAGGCATGCGCTACCATGCCTGGCTAATTTTTTCTATATATATTTTTAGCTGTCCAATTAATTTCTTTCTATTTTTTGGTAGAGACGGGGTCTCGCTCTTGCTCAGGCTGGTCTCGAACTCCTGAGCTCAGAACGATCCGCCCGCCTCGGCCTCCCAGAGTGCTAGGATTACAGGCGTGAGCCACCGCGCCCGGCCTGTGATAGGATTTTAATCAGGATTCCTAGGGATAGAAAGCTTACAGAGTTGCCTAATTTTTTCTCTCTTTTTCTTTCATTTTCATCCTTCCTTAATCTAAGCAGTTGAGGCCTTGAACATTTCGAAGTCAACAAGATGTTTTCCTTACATCTGTGTCCCATCTAGGCCACGTCTAGGTTGTTTACCTCCTTTTTTGGGTTATATACAAGTAAGTAAGCAGGTGTCCTTGCTAGGTATGCCCAGAAAATGCAAGCAGGAGAAATGACAGGTGGCACCTCTCTGTGCTCTGCAATTCAAGCAGAGACCTTCAGCTGCCCGGCCCCACCCCTACACACAGGACGGCAAAAGCAAGGACTACCTTCTTCGTGCTCCTAGAAACTCAGACATGAGGCCGTTCCTTCAGCCTGGCTCCTCCCCCTCGTCTCCCCAGGTTACAGCACCACACCCTGGCCAAGCTCAAACTCTTCTTTGCCTGTGATAACTAGGGATATTTTTCTCTGGTTTTCAGGTCTCTTATTATTTCAAATCTAGGACCAGCTAGCACATTCAAAAAATATTTTTATTTAAACAATAAAGGGCTTACAGACAAGACTGGTGTGCATTTTTATGCCCTAGTTAACAGGAGCTGCATATAGTAACTCCAGTTGTTCAGCAATTTTACATGCATTATCTCATTTTATCCTCTCAACGATTCTGTAATATATTTATTATTACCTCTGTTTTACAGATGAGGAAACTAGAACTCAAAAGTTATGTGACTTGCTCAAGTTTGAATGTGACAGAGCTGGTATTGAAACTCAGGTCTTCTAACTGCATCCTTGACATTTTGGATGTCTCCCTTAGAGAACACGAGTGGCCAAACCCATCCAGGCCTCGGTGGGCCTCCTGACCACTGCCTTGGTGGAAGTCTAAGGTCTGAGAGAATCTGGCCACTCTTAAAAAGAGTCTAGATCAAATTTAATGAGCTGGCCCTCACCTTTTCCTTGGCTGTGGGAAGATTCTCGGACTTGGGGTGCTGAACGCTTGAGATATAGAAGGGAGCCTATACCTTTCCACCTCACAGACACAGGGAAACAACACAAGATTGGGTTTGATATTTGGAGCAAAGAACAACAACAAGTCAATCTGTAAATCATTTACAGAGCTGGCGTTTTTAAGTTGAGATACTTCCTTCAGTCAACAAAGCCCAAAGATAAAAAGTATCTCGTATTTTCCCTTCTCTCTTTTTCTCCACGTCCTCACATTCTTACTTATCCCATCAGCACATGGCTCTGGAAAACAACAAAATGAGTGAGATAATTCTCTCAATTGGCCCTTGAGTTTTATGGTTCAGACTTTTAAAAAAACACAAAAAGCACCTGTAGTAGTTTTATTTTTTGTCTTTTTAAGTAGAATATTATTTTTTAGAGTTAGATTGTAAAAAGTTAGTTTCAGTTTTATTTTTACATATTTTTAGGTCTCAGTTTAAACTAAAAGAGTTACACTAGGTGATTTCTTTCTTCTTTTTTTTAAGACCAGTCAAGTGCAGTGGTAAGAAGGGCAGAGTAGAACAAGGAGTGCCATCTGCAGCTGACTGTGAACAGTCGAGATCACTCTCCACCTTTGGATTAGCCAACAGTGGGTGATTTCTAAGCTCCATTCTGTCTTTAATGTTCTGTGAGTTTACCCCAGGTGGAAATTCAGTGACACAACCTCACACAAGCTCTCGTAGAAAGTCTCTTTTTTATTCCTCCAAATAACAACAAATTAAAAGTGTTAAATCACAATCAAGAGAGCCCCAGAGTCTCATGACCTATGTTAATTCAGCTACGTTCTCTCAGGGTGCTGGTAATTCACTGTACTTTTGTTCAGTTTAGTTTAATATTTAGGATTCCTGGTGTCTCACTGGATCCTGAAGTTGGAAGAAACCGGATATAATGCACAGATTGATGAAGATTTGCTTAAGTCCCAGCAACACAAGAACAGCATTTGTCATACCTCACATCTGCTTGGCGAGAACCACAATTAAGCCACAGGGAGACAGGCTATTGGAGAGAATAAGAAATTTACTCCACCCTCCTTACCAGGCACACAGCGGGGTGCATCACCGATCCGGATTCATGCATCCTCCAAACAGGAGTCCAAGGAAGGCGACAGTGGGGAGCGGGATTCAGAGTAGAGGCAATTCTGCCTGGCTCCGGGTTCCTAGAAACTGCCAGGGAAAGGGACAGGGAGGCATCCTTTGAGGTAGGATTTGAATTTCTCCCTTTCTTCTAATCTTCAGTGAAAGCTTAGTCCCCCCAGCCTGCTGCTGAGTCAGGAAGCACATCTTGTCCGGATCTGCTTCCGTGTTAGCCTGCCATCACAGGTTTATCCCGGATGCCCGAAGCTGATTCCCTGGGCCAGACTTCTCGCTCAGGGTAGACATTTTTATCCAGGTACACCTCCAGCAAGCATGTGGGGAGCAGATAAGGTTGGCGATTTTGCCTCTCCCTGTGGGCACGGTGGGCACAGTATCCCCACATTCTTGCTGCCACTTGCTCAGACTCACTTTGAAGCAATATAACCAAGTTAAGTTGGAGCTACTTGACCAGGATCTGCTTCAAGGTTATGCTTCTCTGTAAGAACCATATGTAAAAGAAGCAAAGAATTAGAGATTTTTACAGCAGAAGGGATGTAGGGAGACTTAGCCCAAGCCCCTCACTGATTAGAAGAGGAAATTAAGACCAAGAGAGGTGAAACTGGGGATAAACTAAAATGTCTTCTACCAGCCGGTTGAATATTCTTTCAACTTTGCCATTCTGCTTGCTGTGGCATGATTCATTTATTGGATTAAAAAAATCCTCAGTGTATGTAGAAGAATATGAAATGAATACACCGTTCACTTAACCTGCGAATTCATCTGGAAAGGCGATAACCTTAGAGTGCCATAATTAGAAAACAGCGGAAACAAACCGACTTTCCCTAGCAGTTCTGCAGAATGACCACTTGGTGGCACTCTGGCCAGGAGGCAGAGCCCACCGCCTCTTCGCGATGCCTGTCACATTGGCAAATGCAGAGAAGTCCTTGTCTCATAGCAACAAGACAGGGAAAATTGCTGAACGCCCAGAAGCAGCTGTAGATTAACTAATCAATCAGTGTGTTCAAAACACAAAGCATCTAAACATTAGAGGAAATTCCAAAATAATTAATACCCTTTTCAGACGTGAAATCGCTAGTCAAAATATTGTTTTAACCCCATTTTACAATGTGATCATTTTCAAAAAACCCCGTCAGACCACCAAACTGGCAGCGGTGCCACCCACACTTCCCCGGGCCCCTGTCTCTCTCTCTTCTGCTCCTTTCATCACTGACTCAGAGAATTCATGGACTTTTTCATAGTGTAATCTAGAGCTTTCCTACAAGTAAATGTTTATATACTGCTCTTAAGTAGGCAGTTAAGTTTATTTTAGGTTGAATTCATTTTAGGCCCATCTCATTTCTCTCGGACCCTCTTTAATTTTTTGAACCCCTTAATCTGGGCCATTCTGAACTTTTTGCACAGCTGAACACACTTCAAGAACTCGATATATTCTTTCTCAGAAGCCTCTTTAAAAAATATTGCTTTGGCCGAGTGTGGTGGCACATGCATGTAGTCCCAGCTACTCAGGAGGCTGAGGCAGGAACATCCCTTGAGCCTGGCAGTTCAAGGCCAGCCTGGGCAACATAGTGAAACCCTGTCTCTGAAAAGAAAACAAAAAACAGCAACAAAAAGTATTGCTTTATTGACTCTCCATCAACCCTAATTTGGTTATACAAGTAGGGTTATACAATTTGAATTCATCTATAATTTGAAAAATATGTGATTTATTTCTGCAGAAGAATGACCGCCATCAAATGCTGGCCTCTGCAGTGTAGTGCAAGTGTATCTGGTTTCAGGATTACGATGCGGGTCTGGAGGTTTGAGAACATAATCTGGTTTCCAGCAGGCAGATACTCAGTAAGGCAGTTCCAGCTCTTTGCTCACAACAGCTAGATACGAGATTAAAATTCCTTTAGGGAAATTTCGAATGAATCCTCTTTATTCTCTTCCCTGCTGTACCTTCCAAAGAACAGTCTCTCTCTCTTTTTTTTTTTTTTTCTTTTGAGACAGAGTCTCCCTCTGTTGGCCGGGCTAGAGTGCCGTGGCATCAGCCTAGCTCACAGCAACCTCAAACTCCTGGGCTCAAGCGATCCTCCTGCCTCAGCCTGCTGCATAGCTGGGACTACAGGCATGCGCCACCACGCCTGGCTAATTTTTTTTTTTCTATATTTAGTTGCCCAGCTAATTTTTTCTATTTTTAGTAGAGATGGGTCTCACTCTTGGTCAGGCTGGTGTCTAACTTCCTGAGCTCAAGCGATCCTCCGGCCTCAGCCTCCCAGAGTGTTAGGATTACAGGTGCGAGCCACTGTGCCTGGCCCAAAGAACAGTCTCTTTAAAAAGACTACTGTATATTGTGCTAGTAGGACCTTGAATGTGCTCGCGCAGGAAGGACAATTAGACCATAGCAGTACCTGGACAGCGAAAAACGTAGATGTGAAGAGTGGCATGGTGGGGAGGACAACAGCACGGTAACTGAGAAGAATGGATTGACGCCTGGTTTATCGATCATGAATCAGTTAACTTCTGGGCTATCTGATTCTCTGGAGAGATGCGCTGCACTTTAATGACCCTTTAAAAATTAGAAAAAAATTATATATAAAGCTCCAGTGATACATCCAGCCAGCACAGTTTTCCCTAGTCACACGATAGGATGATGGTTATTTTGCAGGGCTCTGGAGTCAAACTTTCTGGTCCAAGTCCAGGTTCTGCTTATCAGCTATTTAAACCAGCAAATTATTCTTACACCCCAGCTTCTCCATTTTTAAAATAAGGAAAATAACAGTATTCACCTATTTTAGGGTTCTCCAGAAACAACCAGTAGGAAACATAAAGAGGTAATAGATAGATAGGAATTTAGTTTAAGCAATAGGCTCACGCGAATATGGGGGCTGGCAAGCTTGAAATCTGCAGGGCGGGCCAAGAGGCACAATTTGATGCTGCAGTTTTGAGGCGGAATTTCTTCTCCGGGAAACCTGAGTTTTTCTCTTAAGGCCTTCGACTAATTGGATAAAGCCCACCCGCATTATCAAGGCTAATCTCCTTTACTTAAAGTCAAGTGATTACAGATGTTAACCGCATGTACAAAATACCTTCACAGCAACACCTACATTAGCATTTAATTAATTGGGTACTTTGCCTAGCCAAGTTGACACTTCAGACCACATCATCACACCATTTAATAGGATTGTTGTAGTAATAAAATGAGCCAAATCTATGTAAATTAAGTACATTGCCAGACACGTGGTAAGCCCTCAATAAAGGGAAATTATCATTAATTTTAGTCTTTGCTAGCCCAGTGAATTTTTGCATTTTTGGGGTTGCTTAGCACCATGTTGACATGTGCTAACTCTAGTAGAAATAGTTCTTTTGACGGATATCACTGTATATTTTTACTGTGTACAACATGATGTTTCGAAGTACATATACATTATGGAATAGTTAACTCTAGCTAATTGACAAATGCATTACCTCACATAGTTACCCTTTTTGTGGTGAGAGCACGTTAACATCCACTCCCTTTACATTTTTCAATAACACAATATATCATCCTTAACTATAGTCAACTCCTATCTAACTGTAATTATGTATCCTTTGACCACCATCTCCTGATTCCTTCTCCCCGCTAAACACCCCAGCCTCTGGTAACCACCGTTCTACTCTTTACTTCTATGAAATCAACTTTTTCAGATTAAACATATGAGTCAGATCATTGATATTTGTTTTGCTGTGCCTGGCTTATTTCACTTAACAGAATGTCTTCCAGGTTCATCCGTGTTGTTGCAAATGGCAGGATTTCGTTCTTTTTTATGGCTGAATACCATTCCATTGTATATTTATAGACCACAGTTTCTTTATCCATTCATGACCAGTTATAGACACTTAGGTTGATTACATATCTTGGCTATTGTGAATAGTGCTGCAATAAACATGGGAGTGCAGGTATCTCTTCAACATACTGATTTCCTTTCCGTCGGTAATATACCCAGTAGTAGAATTTCTGGATCATATGATAGTTTTATTTTTAATTTTTTGAGGAACTTTCATGCTGTTTTCCATGATGGCTATACTAATTTACATTCCCACAAACTAAGGGTTCCCCCTTTCTCCACATCCTCACCAACACTTATCTTCTTTCTTTTTGATAATAGTCATTGGAACTAAGGTGAGGTGATATCTCATTGTGATTTTGATTTGCATTTCCCAGATGATTAGTGATGTTGAGCATTTTTTCATCAACCTGTTGGCCATTTGTATGTCTTTTTTTGAGAAATGTCTACTCAGGTCTTTTGCCCATTTTTTGATCAGATTATTTGTTTTTATGCTATTGAGTTGTTTGGGTTTCTTATATATTTTGTATGTTGACTCCTTGTCAGAAGTGTAGTTCGCAAATATTATTTTCCATTCTGTAGATTGTCTTTTCACTTCGTTGACTGTTTCCTTTGCTGTGTAGAAACTTTTTAGTTTGATGTAATCCCAACTGTCTATTTTTGCTTTTGTTGCCTGTGCTTTTTGAGGTCTTGTCCAAAAAGTCCTTGCCCAGACAAATGTCATGAATCATTTCCCCTATGTTTTCTTCTAGTAGTTCCATAGTTTTGGGTCTTACATGTAGGTCTTTAATCCATTTCAAGTTGATTTTTATATATGAAAAGAGATAGGGGTCTAGTTTCATTCTTCTGCATATGGATATCCAGTTTCCCAGCACCATTTGTTGAAGACTGTCCTTTTCCCAATGTATGTTCCTGGCAACTTTTGTTGAAAATCAAATGGTTATAAATGGGTGGATTTATTTCTGAGCGAAGCAGGTTTTTAATGTCATCCTCAAATTATAGCATTGCTTTCCTTCTTTAACTTCTTTTTTAGTTCTGCTAAGATTCTGAAGACTCAAGTTGGAATGAAGGAAAAATTGGAAGCAGGAACTTAAATGGAAGGGAGGCAGGTGGTAGAGCTACTCCTATTTACCACTCGCCCCAAAGGAATTTTTCTTTTCTCCCTTGAAATTTCTTAAGACAGAATGGTCTAAAATCAGGGTACACAAAATACTTGAGAATGTAGACTTTTGTCAGCACTCTTTTGTTGGAATTTTCGCTTATACAATAGATAGTACCGATGGAGAAAAATCCATTTGAACTGATGATTCAACTATTCATTGTAGTAGAATATGAAAAACCAATGAAATGTGACTTAATTCACTCTTGGCCATACTTAATTTTAGGCTACCATTGTAGCTAAAAACATGTAACAGTTGTATATGTTCAGTTAAACCATAAGTGAATTATGCTGTAACTAGAAAGCTAAGTGAGATCAAGTGAAACTGAAGTCAAGGTGCTGAAAACAGCTATTTGGTAATTGGAGTGGAAGGGGAAAGAAACACAATGAGAAAGCCAAAGGCTTAAACTTATGAACACAAATATCGTAAGGAACTTTTAAGTTTATTTTGATTTAAAATTTGATACTTAAGTCACCACAGTGTCTGCAGAAGGAAAAAAATGTTAAAATTAAAAAAATTTTGAAACTAGAAGAATGGTTTATTTTTTTAAAAGAAGTATGAGCATACTGTTCGGGGGACAAAGGGGAAAATAATACTTATATTTAAGAAGAGTATTAGTTTTGTGCTCTAAAGAAATATTCAACTAAAAAAGGCCACACATTAAAACTCATTTGAACTTACCAGACTAGTTAGAGCCCTGTAATAGCACCTGTTTCAGTTTTTTTTGGTTTATATAAGGTGTTACAGCTTGTGGGTGAAGGAGAGGCCTGCCCCCTGGCAGCTGAGGTTGCCAGCAGGATGGATGGAAGGAATTCATGACCAAGCCTCAGGATACTGATAATGATCTTAGTGGGATTATCCCACACTGTCCCCCGCTGTCCCAGAGTTGATCTGCTGTACCAAGGGTGACTCCCCTGTCCCTATTTATCCTGATGGGAGACTCAAGTGTATTACCCAAAGGACCAATTCATTGATTTACAAGGGGGTATATTCCTTTCCAATGATCAGAATGCTTAGATGACTTATTCAGGGCACATACCAGTTTTGGGATAATTGGCAACCTGGAAGCATAATCCGGAAGTTTCCTGGTAAATATGGAATCCGAAGAAAAGGTAAGTCATTATTGTTTTTGTTCTTGTCAGTTTGGAAAATATTTTAAACCAATTTATATTTTAAATTGAATATGAAATATAAATTTAAGGAAAAAATAAAACAACTGTTAGTTATCTATTGTTGCATAACAAATTATTCCAAAATGTGGCAGCTTAAAACAACACACATTCATTATCTCGTAGTTTCAGCAGGTCAGGAATCTGGACGCAACTTGACTGCATCCTTTAATTCACAGGGCTGCAATCAAGGCATCCTCCAGGGTAGGGTCTCATTTGAAGGCTCAGCTGAGGTAGGATCTGCTTTCAATCTCATGTGGTGGTTATCAGAATTCAACTCCTCAAGGGCTGTTGGACTGAGTGTCTCCGTTCCTTGCTGGTTGTTGGCTGGAGGCTACCCTCAGCACCTTGCACATGGGCCTTTCCAGTATGGCAGCTTGCTTCATAAAGCCATCAAAGAGAGTTTACTAGCAAGACAGAAGTCACCATCTTAGGTAACCTAATCATAGAGGTGACACCCTATCACCTTTCCTATTGGTCAGAAGCAAGTTACATCTCATGCCATACTCAAGTGGGGGAACTACACAAGGGTGTGAATACCAGGAGGCCAGGATCACTCGGGCCACGTGGAAGCTGTCTGTCTTCACAACAAAATGACAGGTGGTAAAAGGTTGATTTCTCTTTTCCTAAACCACTTGTCTCGCAGTACCCCTTTCCAGAGGTAAAGGTTATTTAGTTTTTAAAAAACATAAATCCAGAAATAGTCTATGCATACAAAAGCAAATATATGAATATATATACCACATCCCTTAGAAATACAATTAAGAACATATACAAACTATTTGGTACTTTGCTTTTTTCACTTGCTGTATCTTAAGGTTCATACCATATCAGGATATTCTTTTTAATGACCGCATAGTATTCCACTGCAAGAAAGTACCATAATTTATTTACCATCCCTTATTAGTGGCCATTTGTTACCAGTCTTTTGCTCTCGCAGACAGTGCTGCAGGAAACATCCTATTCAGGTGTCTCTAAACACAAGACTAGCATACCTAATGGCTAAATCTGTGAAAGTGCTGTTGCTGGGTCAAAGTGTAGTTGTATTTTGATAGATGTGATTCAGATTCCCCTCTGGCATGACAGCTGGATTCATACTCCCACCAATAGCTGATGAGCACAATTGTTTCCCCCAGTCCTACCAACTGAACCTTTATTGACTTGATCTTCACCAATCAGATAGGTATAAAGTATGTCATTATTTCAATGTACATTTCTTTATGGGTGAAGTTGAGTAACTTGTTTTATATTTAAAAGCGATTCTTTTTTCCTGTCCTTTGCCTGTTTTAGTAGTGAATTGTGCATCAGTTAGGTCACTTTGATCTTAAGTGACAGACCCAAATTGGCTCAAGCAAAAAACTGGCTCCCATAACTAAGAATTGTGGGAGCAGAGCTTCAGGCATAACTGGATTCTAGACTCAAACAGTGCAATAAGAGAGTCGGCTCTCCGTCCGCGCTCGGCCTTGCAGTAGCACAGCTTTAATGGGAGCAAACGGGAGTAGCCACGCTAGCCCCTATGGCTCCTCATATGCCAAGTCCAGCGGGAAAGAGCAAATTCACTTCTCACAGAACTCACAGAAATTGCAGAATTGAGTCTCTTTCATTCTGATTGGCCTGACCTGGGTCATGGTCACCTCCCTAAACCAATCACTTTCACCTGAAAAACACAACGTTCTAATTATTTAAGAACAGTAGCCAGCCCTTTGTCTATTGTTGTAAAGCAGATATTTTCTATTTTATCATCTGCCTTTTAAATCTTTGTTATGGTATTTTTTCAGACAGACACTGTTACTTTTGTGTAGTCAGATTGATCAATCTTGCCTAAAAAGCCCTCCCCATTTTTTTTTTAATTTCTGATGTTTTTAGTGCTTTTGCAGTTTTTTTTTTTTTTTTTTGGTAGAATGATTACATCTTTGGTCATCTAGAATTTATATTGTCAAAGGAAAGAAGCATTTTATTTAATATGGGAGACAGGTTTTATTTTTTCTACAAGGCTAGCCAGTTGTCCCAACACCAATTTTTATAAGTAATGTATGTTTTCTCCATTGATTTAAAATGCAACCTTAATCAATCAATATTAAATTCCTGAGAATATTTATAACAATTTGTGGACTTGGTTTCATTGTTCCGTCTGTTCATATTCTAGTACCTAACTCCTTTAATTACTAGTTTTTTGATGCTTTAATATCTGATAGAGTTATTTCTCCATTATATTTCTTTTACAGAATTTGGCTATTCTTGCAAGTTTATGTTTCCATAGCAACTTCAGAATCAGCCTCTATAGTACTGAAATGTATTTCATACAGGCCACGGAAGGACCTAACAAACCATCCCAATGTTTGCATTTATCTCTCTGACAACCAGAGTTTGGTACACCATATTCATATTCTCTTTCTGAAGAATGCTTACTAAACTCCGCCGCCACCTTCTTACTCTTTGGACTTCCATTTTCTATGCTTTGATCATCCTCCATCTAATCATATACTCTCCAAAGAGGGCATAATTTGTTTATGCTTAATAAATTACATCACATTCGCTTCGCTTTCTTGAGATTCTACCAAAGTCACCTTGCTTGGAATTTAGGGTTCTCCCAAAGCCCAGTCCTTTGTTTACTAATGATCTCTGGTTTATTCCTTAGATGGTTAGCCGTATTCATCTGTTGTGGTAGACACTGTTGGTTGACTTCCTAAGAGCCATCCCCCACTCCTTCCTTGCTAACAGAGCACTGATTTTTGTCCAGGTGTGGAGTAGCACTGAAGGCAAGGAAAGTGGGTCCCTCCAGAGCCTTAGGAGATAAACCATGTTTAGTCTGAGTGAAGCATGGTAATTCCATTCCCTCGTACCAGCGACTGGCTTAGTGATGGACATATGGCCCAGAGTGCTGGCCTGTGAATTATAACGAAAAATCTGTTGGGGGGGCTTCTGAGAAACGCTTTTCTCCCCGATAAAATGAAGTACGCAAGTAAAAACTGCTTTTTCTTCTTAGATTGTGTTGTGAGAGAGTGATGCCTAGAGCTGTGGCAGTCATCTTATAACCCTGAGAGGATAGCCTGAGGGTGAAAGCCAATCTGCCGAGGATGGTGGAGCAGAAGGAAAGATTCTGGGTCTTTAACGGCATGTTGGGCCCCTGTAGCGTTCAGAGTAATTATGCGAGATAATACACGTCTTTTTGTTTGTGTCAATTTTAGTTGGGTATTCTTTACTTGCAGCTGAAAGCTTTCCTAACTGATAACCCATCCTGATACCATATAGTTATCCAATGGTCTGAAGCTGGTTCAAACATGCTTGTAAGAGCCAATCCTAAATTTTCAAAAATTTTGGGAGCCAATTGACAACACGGTAGCTTGAAATCAACCGTGATGGGAATATTTCCACCCCAGAAATTGGCAACTACTACAAATCAGGCCTCCCCAACCAAGAGTCAGTTATTAAACATATACTAGTACACAAGTGGTTACCTTTTACTCAAAAAAATGTTCCTAAAAAGCCATGCTTGGCCGGGCGCGGTGGCTTACGCCTGTAATCCTAGCACTCTGGGAGGCCGAGGCGGGCGGATCGTCCTGAGCTCAGGAGTTCGAGACCAGCCTGAGCAAGAGCAAGACCCTGTCTCTACCAAAAATAGAAAGAAATTAATTGGACAGCTAAAAATATATATAGAAAAAATTAGCCGGGCATGGTGGCACATGCCTGTAGTCCCAGCTACTCGGGAGGCTG
>RJWJ010030258.1:0-20065 GCA_004363605.1 Indri indri | reverse complement strand
GGGAGGGACAAGAGAACCTGTTCAGGACACAAGTTGTTTCAGTTAGGTGCAACAGAGGCTACCTGAAGAGAAAGAAAGAAGGAGGAAAAGGCTGGAAACAACCATTCAGATTGTATGAGGAAGCTTCTGAGTTCAGACCAAGGAGCAGGCAGCTCTGCAGAGGTTTGGGTAGAAGAGCTCTACCAGTGTTCTGAGTTACAAGCACCAAAACCCAGTGCCAACTAACTTTAGCAAAGAGAGGAATTTATTAGAAGGCTATGATAAAGCCCACAGAAATGAAGGAAAAGTTGACCATTGGGCCTCAGAAAATGTAGGTATCAGGACATCTAGAAGGAAATAGTGGTGGGGAATAATGAACAGTATATTAGTCAGATATGGCTGACATAAAGCTGCTTAAACAAACAGTCCCCAAATCTTAGTGGTTGACAACCACCACCATTTAATTTTTCTTGTTCATAGGCCTAAACATCGGCTGGGAGGGCTCTACTCAGGCCGCAGTTAAGTTGAGGTCTCTAACACATGTCTCTTCATTCTCCCTGGGCCAGTGGCTACCTGGGGCTACCTGGAGCTTGGGTTTGCATAACAGAGGCAGAAGAGCAAGCCACACCACAGGATACTATTTCAAGCCTTTGCTCGGCCATGCTCAGTAATATTCCATTGGCCACAGCAAGTGCCATGGAGAAAGAGAAGGAAAAATAAGGAGCTGAGGGTCCATGAAAGCTGTGTGTGTGTGTGTGTGTGTGTGTGTGTGTGTGTGTGTGTGTGTGTGTTGGGTGGGGGGTGTGTTTCAAGGAAAGATGCCGTAGCTACTAAATAGGGGCGGTTTTGCCAGTGGGATTGCAATACTGAGGCCAGCCAGCCAGAGCCCTTCCTCCGCTCAGAACCTTCAGGACCAGCTTTTCCCCACTTCTCACTGAGGGATGCAGAGCACCCCAGAGGCTTTACTCTCACCCCACAGCCTGACAGCGTGGGAGCCCTAGAGTGGCTTTACACATTCCTGCTCAGACCAGGCAAGAAAGCAGAATTCCTAGGGAGAAGCCTGCAGGCCCAGATGCCTGGGTGAAGCCTCGAGTCTTGTGGCCCCCAAGACATCAGATCGCTCAGGGTTTGAGGGGTAGGAGAGTTAAAACCTCCCTTCTGGATCCAAGATGAAAGCACGCAACTTCTCATCGGCCCTCAGGATGGGGAGCAAAGCTTCCAAAGTTTGTCCCTGAAGCCATCCCTCTTCCCCAACTCTCTCTGAGAGCCTGGGGCTCCCCTGGGAGAACAGCCTTGTCAACTGAATCTCGTTAGGTGCTGTGCCTTTGGCTGCTCTCTAGTTCAAAGACAAAACTTTTTATTCCAACTGGTGATTTTCCTCTCTTGGCCAGGGCCGAGGCTTCTGTTTCTATAAGCAGAGCCCTGGTTGCTAGGTGACATCCTCACTCCTGGTTCCAGAGGCGGTCAAGGCAGAAATGAACCAAAGAGAGCTGAAGCTTCCATTTTAAAGACAAAATATGAAAGCCAAAAGAGGAAATAAGACCCTGAATTAATTGGAGAGTTATATAACAACCGGCCATGGTTCTAATGACCTCCCCACCACCCTGCCAAGACCAGTGGGATAAATTTAAATGTATTTTTCAAAATAGGAAAAAAGTAGGAAGTTGAACTGATAAATATAGTTGACTCTTTGGATTGGGAAAGGGAACTTCTAATTACATAGCTTTCCTAAGCTCCATCAATCAGATGTATACCTTCATTAGCCTCCGAGTTGTTAGTGGGACTTATTAAAACAATTAGCTCTGCAGAGAACTGCAGCCATCAGCATTTCTGACAGCTGCACCAGGGATTTAAACTTTTCATTAAAATTGGATGGAGGATTTGCAAATCAATAAGGAGGAGATGAACATTCCAAGTGAAAAATGAGCAAAGAATGTGAATAGGCAATTCACAAAAGAACCACAAATGGCCAATAAACAAATGAAAAATTTCCAAACTCATTAGCAACTGAGGAAATACATTAGAACAATAATGAGGAAGCATTTAAAATCTATTAAACAGCAAATATTTTTAAAATGATAATATACAGGATGGGTGAATCTGTTGTTTTTGTGTACTTGGTTGGAATACAGCAGAGAAGACCTTTCCAGAACGCAGTTTGACCACATATTGAAAGTCTTAAACACATACACACCTTTTGGCCGAGCAACGTAATGCCCTTATTTACAAAGATGTTCACATAGCATTATTGACAAAGGGAAATTTGAAAAAAAAAAAAAATCTGTGTAACAATGGGATATTAGCTAAATAAAAAGAAATCATTTAATTACATGCAAAAGTATTCTCAGATTGTGAAATGAAAACAGCAGGTTATAAAATTGTGTTCATATGATGAGTTCATTTTTGTAAAATGAAAAAGCGGGTAGCGTATACCTGCATAGAATACCATAAGCCAGAGCTTCCTAAACATTCAGTTCATGGGACCTTTAGTATCTTAGTAATTCTTCTACGAAGCCCCTAGGCACCCTCTTCTCCCCAACCAAATAAAAACCTGACAGTTTTGTTTATTAGGTAGTTGGAGCCAAACAACTTAATAGTGGTAGTTCATACTGTGTCAGACAGAATAAGAGAACCTACCTCTTAGGGGTTTTGTGAGACCCGTGAAATGCCATGTGCCTGACTCTTAGCAAGAGCTCAGTAAATATCAGCCACTGTTAACTCTAGCAGGAGACTGTACATGACTTTTTTAAAAGATGCTTTTTCACATTTTCCAAATGTTGCTCAATAAACATATATTACTTTTGTAATAAATAATTTTTTATGTTTAAATCAGAGAAAGATAGCATCATAGCTTGCCCTGTCCTGAGCACTGTGCATAGCAGAACAAGGACAGAACAGGTTGCACACCTCAGAAAGCACTCGGAGGCACTCCCCTCGCTGCAACCAGTAGCACCTTGGCAATCGCTTGTCGAGAGAGCCCCTCATATCCTGCCTTGGGAAAGCAGGCTCCTTTGGGCACTTTATTCTTTAGAAATACTGGACAGTTCAGCTGCCTCCTCCGCAAACACAGGTGTCTCAGGCTTTGCCCTTGCTCACACTGCCGCCTCTGCCAGGGGCACTCTGGCCCCTCTTGTGCCTGGCTGGTTCTCGTGCCCCCTTCCAGACTCGTCCCTCCTGTCCAGTCTTTATTGAGCTAGGAGGCCATCCTTTGATGACCTCTACTTTCCCATGTTGAAATTTTCCATGTCCGTGTCCACTTACTTGGGGCAGGAGCTATATGAATTCCATCTGCCTGGCATTCAGTGGGCACTTAATAAACACTTGAATTGAACATTTGCTTGTTGGCGAGGGCCCATGTGTCATATTGGGGATTTATATTTGTTGTTATAGTCCTCGGGGACAAGGTTGTCCTTGACATACTCAACTTTTGTCAGAAAGTTAGGGGTCCTGGTAGAGTTTCAGTGGGCAGATGGCTGTCCCCTGTATGTGTGGGGATGGCAACTTATAGGGTCACTGAGGCAACTGGGGCTTCAGCCCTGAGCTTATAGAAACATTGACTCTGAGAGTGAATGGCTTGAAGGAGTTGATCCCCATGACCTGAGTCTAAGGCCACCAGGCCGTGATACCCACATGCAAGCTATTCACAACCTGTTGCTGTCTGCTCACTTGTTCACTCAGCAAATGGTGATTAAACACCTACTATAAACACAGCCCTGCACCAGGAACTAGAAACAAGAAGATCAGAGATGGGTCCAAGTCTCATTAGGGAGATAGACACACACCAGTAACTCAAAAATTAGGGCATGGCTGCTGAGACAGAGGCGTGAACAAAGCCCGCTGGAAACCAAGGCTGGAGACAAGGAAGAGAAAGAAGAAAGGAGGGGACCATTTGGTGGGAGGGAGATTAGAGACCGTTCCACCCAGAGTGACACTGGAGTGTCACTGTGAACTGTGCAGAGGGGCGGAGAAAAAGAGGGAGTGGGATCACAGGCAGTGGGAACAGCCTGAACAGTCATCAGTGTGAGACCACAGCCCCCTCCTCAGGACATGTATCCAGGGAAGAAAGACAACCCCAGGCCCACTTGGTGCTCACTGCTCTGCTCCCCAAGTCCTGGCAACCAGCAGTGGCTTCCAAAGCTGGGGCCTGGGAAGGTGGATTCTAAAAGGGTCAGGTCAAAGTGTTGACATGTTCTCACAGGTTGGCCTTGCCGATTTGCACTCTTGCCTTTCATCAAGAGAAGGATATGCCTCAGGTAGGTGTTGGTGCAAGAAGGATGAGAGGGCCAGATACGGTGGCTCATGCTTGTAATCCTGGCACTCTGGGAGGCTGAGGTGGGAGGATCCCTTGAGGTCAGGAGTTCATGAAGGATGAGAGACACAAGAGGTAGACCTGGGCTCAAACTGTTGCCCAGCCAAGGCCAGCCTGGATAACTCCAGGGAACCTACGGATGTCAGAGCAAGAAATAAATGCTGGCCAGGAGTGGTGACTCACTCCTGTAATCCCAGAACTTTGGGAGGCTGAGGCAGAAGGATCACTTGAAACCAGGAGTTTTAGGTCAGCCTGGGCAACAAGTGACACCCAGTCTCTATAAAAAACTTAAAAAAATTTTTTTTTGAAAAAGAGAATGCTTGTAATTACATACTACTGAAATTTAGGGGTTATTTTGTTACACAGCATTATCCTGGCAGTTGATGACTGAGGCACCTTTTGAGATCTTTTCCTATGCACATTTGTAAACCAAAATAAGATAATACTATGCAGTTTTGTAAGCCATTTGCTTCCAATCTTATATTTAGATAAATTTTTATTTTATCTAATACTCAATCCATATTTGAATTTCTCCAATTGGCCAAAATATACCCTTTATAGCTGATCTAACCAAACCAGTTTCAAATGAAGGACCTGATACTACATCTTGTTATGTCCTTAAATCTCTTATTATCTAGCACAGTCCCCTTTTGTATGACCCTGGCATATTGAAGTTGAATGTTTTTTGGCTAAAGTGCACTGTGTGCTTCCTAGTGCAGCACTTTGGGAGCCAGTAATGCCTGTGTGACCCTTTTTGTCAAGCTCTCTCATACAAGACAGGGAAAGCCAGGGCTAAAGCCTGGCTGGTTTGATCAGTAATGACACAAGCAAGCACTTTTGGATTTAGACAGTTTATTACTTACGCAGACCATGAGAGGAAGTGTGCTAAAGGTACCAGTTCTCCTTGATCCTTGTCCTGCATGTCAAAAAGATGACACTGAGACAAAAGGGGGCCAGACGAGTGCAGCACAAGCTGCAGGATGCCCCACTGCTGAGGAGCCAGATGTGGACTGCAGCTAAGCAGTCAGTCTCTGCAGCAACATTCTGAGGCGGGGAATGATGGGGGAGCCCTATAGCACCTCAGAACCTGGGGGACAATGAGAAACTCTTTCGTGACAGTCTCCCAGGGAAGATAGGGAGGCGAGTGGGAGATGGCCCACAACTGCTCTTTGCATGTCTCCGGGAGGATTACAAGATGTTCTGCCAAGACCAAGATGAGCTGTGGCTCAAGCCTTTGCCAGTGTGTGTCACGTGAGGTCACTCCACCGTGGCGGAGCTCGCCTTCCTGAGAGACCGTACATTTCACTGCCACAGGAGGCTGACGATGGTCTGAATCCTCCACTAGAAATGATCCGTGTGACATTCCTATGGTGCTGTATGAGTGCTTAGTTCCCATCAGCCATTCATCCAAGGACTGTAACAACGAATATCACTTGCCTAAATCAGCCATTTCACAGTGTTGGTGAAATGATGTTTTTCTGTTTGCCATTCCTTCTACGTCTGTTAGCTCCATTCTTTGGTGATATAGAGCTTTCCCTCAGCAACTCGGGCTATCTGCTTCCTCTGAAATAAAGTTTCTACTGAAAATGTGGGGTTAATGCTCAATTTTTACAACTGCATCTTCCAACATTTTATTATGAAAAATATATAGAAAAATTGAAAGAATAATACTCTGAATACTCCTATACCCACTGCTTGGATTGAACAACTGTTAACATTTCTGGTATTTGATTTATCTCTCTGTGTATATATATATTTTTGCTGAAAATAAATTGCAGATATCATGACACCTGACACCTAATTATTTCAGCTGCATTTCCTTAGAATAAGGATATTTTGCTACATAAACACAATTCTCTTGTGACTTCTAAGATAATGAAGTCCTAATATCACCCAATATTAGATTCATATTTAAATTTCCCCAATTGTTCCCCAAAATTTCTCTTATAGCTGTTTTAAAAAATAAGTAGAACCCAATCAAATTTCATGCATTACATTGACTGTGTCTATTTAGTCTATTTTAACCTAGAATCATACTAACCCTATTTTTTCCCCATGGAACTGATTTTTGAAGAGACTGGGCCAGTTGTTTTATAGACTGTCTCACGTCCTGGATTAATTTAACTGCTTCTTTATTATTCACTTCACTTGTTCTTCTACCTTCCTGGATTTCTTTTAGATTCAAATTCTGTCCCAAAGCTTGATTGGATCTAAGTTAAACAGTTTTGGCATCCTGGGTAATGCTGTATCCTTCCTATTGCGTATTTTCAAGAGACACATGTTAGATTGTTCCACTGGTAGAAATGCTACATTTAATCATTTAGTTAAGTTAGTGACTACCAGATTTCTCCATTAGAAAAGCACACTTTCCCTTATATACTAGGGGTGATTCTTTGGTACAGTGTTAATATATATTCTCTAATAGCTTTTCACTTAATGATATCTAAATGATGCTAAAACTTAATGGTTTTAGCATCTGCTATTGTCTGTATGTTTGTGTCTCCCCAAATTTCATAAGTTGAAACCTAGTCCCCAGTGTAATGGTGTTAGGAGGTGAGACTTTTAGGAGGTGATTAGGTCATGAGGGTGGAGACCTCATAAATGGGATTAACGCACTTTTAAAAGAGACCCCAGAGAGCTCCCTCATCTCTTCCACCATGTGAAGAAACAGTGAGAGGGCACCATCTGTGGACCAGAAAGCGGGCCCTCACCAGACATCAAATCTGATGCCACCTTGATCTTGGACTTCCCAGGCTCTAGGACTGTGAGAATAAATATCTGTTATTTGTAAGCCACCTGGTCTGTGGTACTTTGTTATAGCAGGCCAAATGGACTAAGACAGCATCCAAGAATAATTATTGCCTGAATTGGTTATTACATTGGGCTTTGCAAAATGGTGGTTTTCTAAGTATATTCTTCCTTCTTTGTTTATAAGCTGGCATTTTTCTGTAAAGAACAGCTTCCCCTAATCAACTGGAATGAACTAAAGTTCCTACACAAAACAAGCAGGGCACATGTATTTTTTGTCCTTGAATTATCAATAAAGACTTGATATATTAGTTATCTCCAATGGCAGCAATTGAATTTTTTCTTTTTTCCTCTCTCTTTTGAAAATTATTACTATGGACTTGTGGGTCTCTGTTTATTCAGTGTTTTATAATAAATTGCAATCATTATTCTTTTTGAGGCTCAAACTGCTTCAAATTTGGCCAGTGGGAAGCCTTGCAAACTGGCTCTTATGATATGTCCCTAGTGTATACTTCAGCATGACCCTCGTTACTTAAAATTCTTGTAATTAATAAAGGAATACATCAAGAGTGAACCCTGATGTAAAACATGGGCTTTGGGTGATAATGATGTGTCAGTGTAGGTTTACCCATTGTAACAAGTGTACCACTCTGGGGCAGGATGCTAATAACTGGGGAGGCCGTGCGTGTGTGAGAGCAGCACTATATGGGAAATCTCTGTACATTTCTCTCAATTTTGCTGCGAACCTAAAACTGCTGTAAAAAATAAAGCCTATTTTCAAAAAAAGAAATACATTAATTTTTACTATAAAACAGCAAACAATAATCATATAGAATACAATATGGAAGTCTTTCATCACTCTTCTGTTCTTCCTTCCCCTCCCCCTCCCTTCCTCCCGTCCTTCCAACCCCTTCCCAGAGGTAACTGCTGGGAACTGTTGAGGACACTCCAGTTCCTGCACCCACGCTGTGCTATGCAGGTGTGAAAAAGAACGAGGAAGATGTCCATGTGCTGATATAGAGTGATTGCAGGACACACGGTCAAGTGGAAAAAAATCAAGGTGCAGAACAGGAAATAAGCATGTATACACACATGCATATACTACATGCTTATATACATTTGCTTCCTTTTACAAAAAGAAACACTGGAAAGATAAATGAGACACTAATAAAAACAGCTGCCCATAGGAGGTGGGATGGGGAAAGTGAAGGAGAGGATAGGAAGGGAAATGAAGCTTCCCTGAATGTAGCTTTTCATATAATTTTGACTTTTCATACTCAGGAAATGAAATGAAATCAAAAGGAAGAAAGGCAAACTTTAAAATTGAAAACATATTAGGCTAAAGGAATCCAACTGCATACCAAATTATTAGCATAGTCATACTGAGAGAAAAATGTTTTTCAGACATCTCTGATACAGTTCTCTGGTTGTATATCTTTTGTGAGATATAGTCCAAGAGCAAAAAGAACTGCAAGAAGATATTAAAGGTTACTTTGTAGTTTTATTAGTAATAGTAATAGTAGTGCTTTAATTTTGGAACAATTTTAGGTAGGTAGTAAGATAAAGCAAAGAAGTAAATACTTGAAACTATTCTATTTACATCAGAATAAAGCAAATAAGTAAACACATTTTAATATTATTAGGAACCAAATTTTTTCAGGATAAGGGAAAAGAGATTTAAGTACAATAGATAATCGAAAACCTAGAATGTTGAATCTGAATTGAAGTAAATATGAACTCATAATTTTACATATTTGCCTTGTCCACTAAAAGGGGCTAGAAGCCATAATAATACCCCAGGAAGCAATGAGCACACCAGGCACCTGGATCTCATCTTCTAAATACAATACCATTCCCCACTCAAATGAACGAGGGCTCCTTAGAGAAATGGCTGATTCCGGAGCCGAGACAGGAACCGCGCAAGGGGAGTCTCAATGTCTTGTTGGTCCAGAAAACAAGGAAATGCTTAAAGACTGATGGTACATTGTTTGCCTGGGACTGAAGGAGTTCCGTGTACATAGGACTTTCAGTTTTAAATTGGGACAAATAGGACACTCTATCAAGTCCTCTATGAATGGACATTTGGATTGTTTCCAATTTTTTGCTATTATAACTAAGATCACTATGACAGACTCCTGTATATGCTGTCATCATTCATGAGGATTGGGATCAACTTCTTCCAAACTCCTAGTAATGCTGATGTTTTGATTTCCTCCCATGAATCGTGAATGTTCTTAATGACATCTAGAATGGTGAATCCTTTCCAGAAGGTTTTCAATTTACTTTGCCCAGATCCATCAGAGGGAGCACTATCTATGGCAGCTGTAGCTTTATGAAATTTATTTCTTAAATAACAAGACTTGAAAATCAGACTTACTCCTTGGTCTATGGCTGTTGTGCTAGCAGGCATGAAAACAACATTCATCTCCTTGTACATCTCCATCAGAGCTCCTGGGTGACTGGATGCACTGTCAATGAGCAGTAATATTTTGAGAGGAATCCTTTTTTCTGAGCAGTTCTCAACAGTGGGCTTAAAGGATACAGTAAACCATGCTGTAAACAGATGTGCTGTCATCCAGGCTTTGCTGTTCCATTTATAGAGCACAGGCAGTGTAGATTTAGCATAACTCTGAAGGGCCCTAGGATTTTTAGAATGGTAAATGAGCACTGACTTCAACTTAAAGACACCAGCTGCATCAGCCCCTACCAAGAGAGTCAGCCTGTCCTTAGAAGTTTTGAAGCCAGTGAAACTGGCTGTGAAAGTCCTAGATGGCATCTTCTTCCAATACAAGCCTGTTTTGTCTACATTGAAAATTCAGTGTAGCCATCCTCATTAATTATCTTAGATCTTCTGGATAACTTGCTACAGCTTCTCCATCAGTACTTGCGGCTTCACCGTGTACTTTATGTCATGGAGACAGCTTCTTTCCTTAAACCTCATGAAGCAACACCTGCTAGCTTCAAACTTTTCTTCTGCAGCTTCCTCACCTCTCTCAGCCTTCGGGGAATTAAAGAGAGTTAAGGTCTTGCTCCGGATTAGGCTTTGGCTTAAGGGCATGTTGTAACTGGTTTGATCTCCTATCCAGACCACTGAAACTTTCTCCACTTCAGCAATAAGGCTGTTTTCTTTCTTGTCATTCATGTGTTCACTGGAGTAGCACTTTTAGTTTTATTCAAGAACTTTTCCTTTTCATTCACAACTTGGCTAACTGTTTGGCACAAGAGGCCTAGCTTTCAGCCTGTCTTGGCTTTCAACATGCCTTCCTCACTAAGCTTAATCACTTCTAGCTTTTTATTTACAGTGAGAGATGTGCGACTCTTCCTTTCACTTGAACACTTGGAGGCCATCGTAGGGTTATAAATTGGCCTAACTTCAGTATTGTTATGAATCAGAGAATAGGGAGCCCCAAAGGGAGGGAGAGAAATGGGCACTAGCAGTCAGAACACACACATTTATTGATTAAGTTCACTGTCTTCTATGGGTGTGGTTCGTGGTGTCCCAAAACAATTACTACAGTAACATCAACGATTACTGATCACAGATCACTGCAACACATGTAACAAGAATGAAAAAGTCTGAAATATTGCAAGAATTGCCAAAATGTGAAACAGACACAAAGTGAGCCCACTTTCTGGTGCTCACAGAAATGGTACTGATAGACTTGTTTGACACACGGTTGCCACAAACCTTCAATTTATAAAAAATGCAATGTCTTCTCTGTGAAGTGCAGGAAAGCAAAGCTCAATAAAATGAGATAGTCCTGTATTTCAAAATCTTACCACTTATTAAATGTGTATATATGTTTGTTATATTATTGTCTATACTTTTCCATATTTTAAAAATATTTCGGAATTAAAATATTTGTGTGCGTGTATATTTTAGAGAGTGAGAAGAAAGTCAGAAGGCAAAAGAGTGAGAATGACGTTATAAGACTAGACTTAAGACCTCTAATTTGTATAAAGGATGAAGGGGAGGAGGAGGGAGGAGGAGGGAGGAGGAGGAAGGAAGAGGAGGAGGAAGAGGAGTAAACCCATTCACAAACACCTGTACTCTAACTCCATTAGCTACAAAGTCCCTGTAGGACCACCTGTGGTGGCCTGGTAACGCCTGGGGCAGTTCACCAACCACTGAAAAGAGTGCAGCTGACTTACCTATAAGCCCTGGCAGGGAAATCTCCAAGATGCATTCTATTAAGTGAAAGAAGCAAACACTGCCCAACAATGACAGTGCCTGTTCCCAGTGATTATCTCAGAGGAGAGGGTAGGACTAAATTCATGCATTGCTTTTTTAATGGAAATGACTTTAAAGTGGCGAAGATCCTGGGAGAAGTGCAGGCAAAGGGCCTTAAAGGAAACAAGGAAGGCTCATGGAGGAGGTGCAGGGCCCTGAGGGATAGGTGGGATCTGGAAGACACCAGTAGGCAGGGGAAGGGCCAGGACGGCAGGCCGGAGCCATTGAGGGGGAGAGTAGCGGGGGCTCTAGAAAGGGCTTATGCACCCGGATCATAGGCTGGGGCCAGGTAAGGCTGGATTAGATATATCAGACTAGAACATTTGGTCCTACCTACCTCTCAGCATCCTCCCCTAAAGAAATAGACCACTGCCTTGAGGAGCAGCTATTGCCCAAGCAGAGCTGGCCTTCGCAGACCAACACGAGCTCAGCCTGGAGGCTGCCGGGAGATGGGCCAAGGCAAAGGCCAGCTCCAAGTGCCACGTTCCTGAAAGTGGAGGTGGGTGGGAGGAGACAGGAGGCAGGGCAAGCGCTTCCCTCCCCAGCTGTGGTCAACTGCTGGGCACAGGGCTTGGGGCCAAGAATTAAAGTGTAATCTGCTAATTAAGCTAATTGTCTGAAAGGGACTTTTTTTTATAGTCACCAAAAAGAGCATAATGAGCATAAAAACAAAGGGATCTTTTATGTTCTCATTCATGCCTTAATCATCATTTCAAGTACCCCTGGCCGCTGGGTGTAATTACAGGCTCTTGGTACAGAACTAAAGCTGGTTTCCCAGAGGACACTGAGTTCACATCCCTGTTCTGCCAGAAAGCTGGCCCTGTTCTGCTAGCAACTTCTGGAATTAGGAATCTGCTTCTCTCTGTGCCCAGAGTTAATTGGACACCTTCCGATCACACAGAGATGGGCATTTCAGAGCACCAAGATACAGAGACTCCAGAACACGCTTCTCTCTCCCTATGCAATGGAGAAGTCATTTTGTGATAGAAAAACTCGGTGTGTGGTGGGGCCATGGGTGCTAGGCAGCCAAAAGTGACAACTGTCCCCTCTGGACAGTGTTCCTCTGAGGCCTGCAGGCAGAATGCAGAGCGCTCTGGCAATGAAACTGGAGTGTTCTAGAACCCGTGGTGAGAGGCCGCTGATGGGTGGTAATAGAGAAGTGGGCAGAATGGACACATCGGCTGTCCCCAGACCCATTGAGAAGGCCATCTCTAGGCAGCTGTTCATCCACGTGCCCCGGGAGACCCAGGCCATCAGCCATCTTTGTTGAAGGGCTGCCCTACCAGCCCACTTTGCCTGCAGGGGAGAGGGAGTGGGATGAATCAGGGAATTCACACTTGGGCCGCCATTACGCAATGACTGGCAGGTGTGAATGCCCCAGCTCTATCACCCCCTGCCCCCATTTCCCAGAGTTTCCCCTTAAGATTAAGCGCCAGTTGCCCACTGCAGTCACTGGCTTAATAGCACACCCTACTGGTTGCCTTCCCTTGCCCAAGTATCTTTCTTCTTCACCTACCCATGTCCCTTCTGCCTCCAGAGTAAACTACTTGCACCCAAATCCTTGTCTTAGAGTCGGCGTCTAAAGGAATTCAAACTGAGATCCATTGTGTGAACCTTGCTGTGAGCAACTCTGCCCTTAAGCTGTCACGCATTAGGCCATTTGGTTCATCCAAGCCCTGCTGAGTCCTGCTCACCACTCAGCCTCTGAACTTGACTGCCGGTTCCCCAGCTGCGTTCTGCATCCTTGGATGTGCCTCGGGAGCCTCTGCGGGAGGAGGAGCAGGTGGTTCCGGGGACCCCTGGCTCTGCACTAGCCTGAATGGCTCTGCTTTAAAGCTGTTTTACGTATAGATTGAATTTAAAGAAAGGGTCTGCTACTGCTGCTGAAGGAAAAAAGGTGGTAGTGAGTGAGCACAAAGCTCCCCGCAATGAGAATCTGCTCTTAAGGGTTCTGAGCTCCTCAACGTTCTGAGCTTACCAGCCTGCCCATGGCCACCATGCAGGGCTGCAAGGGACATGTCTGCTGGCCTTGTCCCTTTGCCACCACCCTGGCATCGCAATAGCTGCCTAAGCCAAGGATATGCTCCATTGCCACGTGTGCCCGCTGAAGAGAATCTGGGAAATGTTTCTCTCCCTTCCTAAATCTCCAGTCTGCACTTCTCTTCCACCTCTTACATTCCTTCCAACCCAGTTAAATGGGCTGTTCACTCTTCCTGATTTGCAGGGACGCTGTCCTTTCTTGGTACCTGTGGTAGGCAAGATAATGCCCTTCCCCACACAGTTCACTCCCCGGCCCCAGGAACCTGTGAATATGTTACTTTGCATGGCAAAAGAGACTTCGCAGATGTGATGAAGTTAAGGATCTTGAGGTGGGGAGAGTGGCCTGGAGTATTCGGGTGTCCCAGGGCAATCACGGGAGTCCTTGTGTGAAAGAGGGGGCAGGAGGGTCAGAGTCGGAGTACTGCGACGAGAGATGGACCTGACCGGCTATTGCTGGCTTTGAAGATGGAAGGGGCCATGAGCCAGGGGATGCAGACAGCCTCTGGAGGCTGAGAAAGGCAAGGAAATGGATCTAGAGCTTCTGTGAAGAAACACAGCCCTGCTGACACGTTGATTTTAGCCCAATGAGACCCATTTCAGATTTCTGACCTCCAGAACTATGAATAGTAAATTTGCGTTGTTTTAAGCCACTAAGTTTGTGGAAATTTGTTACAGCACCAATAAGAGACTAATGCCACATCTTTGCTTTATGCTGTTCCCTCTGCCTGGGACACCTCCCTTACCTTGCTCCCCCGCCCTCCCCACCAAGAGTCCTCCTAAGCCGTCAGTGCCCAGCTCAAGTGCCACCTCTTACCATGAACTTCACTGGGTCTGGCCTCTCCTGACAGCTGTTGTCCACCCCTTGGGAATTATCCAACACCATCCCCACGTCCACAGCCCTAGACTGCTCCTTTGCCCATAAAACACTCCAGTCAGTAGCAACAGTTTTTCCCTTTAGTACAACTGGTTCAGAATGACATTTTCAAGAATTTTACTAAAAACAAAGGGGAAAGGAAATGACCTCCCAAAACACACACGTGAAAAAAATTTGTGATGTTCCCAAGTACAAATTTTTGATCCTGAAAATCAAGTAGTAGCAGCAAAATGCTGTACTGATGTCCTGCTTGGAGCGGCCCCAGGCACTACCCTGGTTTCTTGGCCCCGTCCTCTGTGCCTGGCTCTGTCCATGTCTTCCAGATGATATCTTGCCCATGCTTGAGTGGCCCGATCCCCTCAGAGACCTCCCTCATTTGTGGGCTCACCCAGTTCTAGTGAGAAGGTCCCAACCCATTGGCAGCCTTTGGAAGGGTTCTCCTGACACTCACAATGGCAGGGGGGCCATGTAATTGACCATCCAAACTGAGACACTTTTGAGAGTGAAAGCAGTTATTAATATAATATTTGTGCTTGGAAAATGGGCATAAACCCGACTGTCCTGGGCCAGCCAGGAGGTTTGGCCACCCTGGCAATGAGTGGTCTGCCTCCTCCTGGCTTGGGTTGTCTGAGGACGCCCTGCGAACAGTCAAGGCTGTAACCCTCCTCTCTCCAGTTCATCCACGAATGCTGACAGACGGATCAATGCCCTAACCTCACTGTAACTACCCAGACATGAAAGACTGACAGATACCAACAGAAGGACCAAATCAGTGGAGGATTAACAAGTGTTTTATGAAAAATTGTGCTCTGTGCTCAGATAAGTCTGGAAAAGCTGGTTCACATAAAAGTGAACAAATTTTGGTCTTTGAGTGCAGAACTTATCAGGACTTTTAATATCCTAATGTGCATTATGAAGCTCCAAGAAAAAAATACAGTATGCCACATTTCCTAAATGTATTTTCTTATGGCACATGTTCATCTCAGAATACACATGGCTGTCTTCCTGGAATCACACATCCAGGCTCCTTGAGGGATAATTTGAGGCAAATCTGAAGTATCGGAGTGGACAGTATTCTCTGATTTGGGAAATCCCAGTTCCCCTTCACTCTGGAAGGCTCCAGAAATAGCCAGCTTATCTCCAAAGCATCCTTCCCTGGATGTTGTAGGGGAGGCTGCGGGGAAGGGTAGGGTGCTGTCAGGCAGGAAATGAGTGACAGGCAACTCTGGCCTGGCTGGGGTGCTTTGTCTCCTGAGAGATGGCTGTTTCAGCAGTTGCTCTACCTTTTGTTAAGAAACCCAGGGGACTGTAGAGTGTGAAGTGATAACCCAGCAGAGGTCTCTATCTTCAGCCTCACCCTTGGACCTGAGGTCCTGAAGATAAGCCTGCTTCTTATCACAGATTTATTTTTACTGTCTTCCAAGCCCAGGACAACAGCACAGCTGTTTATAGGTGGTGATTGATCTGAGCGTTCATTTTGCTTGGAGGAGCCAAAGTCCCTGCAGTCTGCTCAGCGACAGCCCTCATCCATTATGCATTAGGCTGGAGACCCATAACAAAGACACATCCAGGCCAAAGCCTGCAACAGCTGATTATCCACACGGGAAAAATGAGGAACATTTTCTCCTGCAAGAGTCAGCATTTATCATCACCCCATTTCTGTCATCCTTCTGGGCTTTCATTCCTAGGCAATTTTGTATCTTCGAGTGCTTCATGATGACAAGTGAATCAAACTGAGCTCGTCAGATAGACCAGGGCAGTGCACACACGCGGCATGCGTGTGGTAGGGAGAGCATTGGTCAGGAGACTGGAAGACCCAGGCCTGTCTCTGGTGTCTGCCCCTTGCCAGCTCTGGGTCTCATGCTTGCTTGTTTGTTAATCCATAAAATAAGATGTTTGAGTGAGATTGTAATAAGTGTATATCTGGTATATCAAAGTTTACTCACCAAGACTCAGATATGCGTAAAATGTAATTTTGTGCATACACACACACGCACACATTTGACAACATGTTGCTTTAGAGTCATTTCCCTCTAGGGGCAGAAAACATTTACATTTACCAATTAAAGGTAATTCTGCCTCTCCTAATTTGAATGTCTCTTTTGTGTAAATATTCAGTTAATTCTAAGTTAACTTTCTGCCTGGAATAATGATGCTCACCTCTCAAGGAGTCTCACTACCCCTCCTCCTTTCCAAACAGCTGTCAGTGCTGAGGATAGCACATGAATTCTCATGGTGTGGCAGGGAAGAAGGTCTGGGCTCCATGTCCCTGCCAGCCTCCTCTGAGTGGCTCCCACCCCACCCTGGCCACCAGCTTCCCTGCAACTACTGACTAGGCTGTGGCTGCTCCTGTCTGGTCTTTGGGTACAGAGCAGGGTCTCCTGCTGATGGCTGTGATCCTTGCCATTGTCTCTGGTCAGAAGGTCCCTGTTATGAGTCTTCCTTGTGTCAGCTCCAGGTCTCTCTGCACTTGCCTGCACTCTCTGGTGGCACCTGTAGCCTGAGGCTTCCAGGAGCACCATCCCAGTCTCACCCCCCAGGGCACCTCCCTCTACCAGCGTTGCTCTAAGCTGGCACTCCATGCTGGGTCTGAGATCTGTGGTCCCTGTCATCTTGCCTCCCTGCAACCCTGGGTCAAGACCTGGGGGTGGGAGACCTTGAATCTCTTCTTAGAGACCCAGGTAGTATCTCAACCTCCATCGCATCACCTCCCAATCTCCCCTTGTCAGAATCCTCTCCCCAGCTCCATAATCATCTCCCAGTGCTCTGTGTTATACTAAGAGTAAATCTTTGTGCATGGACCTCCAAGCTTTGCTTTGATATACAAAGGCATTTAGTCTAAAGGGCACAGCTATTCTAGATCCAGGGTCCCTCTGTTAAGTGGAAATAAATTCCATGACAAGTAAGGAGGTGGGCAAGAGAGGAGAGATACACATACAACCACTCAGATTCTGACTCCTAACCTGCAGGCTCACACCTGGTCAGGATGACATAGAAGGAAAGATCTGGAGATGGGTACAAGTAAGATACATGTAGCTGTAGAAGCCACCATCCCAGGCTTATCTGTTTTGGCCTCTAGATGGGCTGCCTAGGACCTCAGGTTAGAGAGCTCTCCTTGTGGTCTCAGAGACCATCACCAGCATGCTGGAAAACCAGACCTGTCTCCTCTCACCAGCCCTTCCTCCCTGGCCTGCCTTCCAACTAAAGTCTCTGGTTGGGACACATGGAACAGTTCAAACCAGAAAGCTGAGAATCACCAACTCACAATTGACTGAGGTGTGAGGCATGGGGGTTGGCTTTAGAAATACTCTGGCTAAGCCCCATCAGATGCTAGAAGAAAGCAGATCTGAGCAGCCTTAAACCTACATAGCCCGAAAAGCAGGGACAAACTATGAACAAGGTAAAGTAAATGCTGAGACTCCTAAAATATGTCTTCTACATTTGGGTGACACTAAGTGAGGAGCAAAGCTCTGTGGGGCAGATGTCATATGCTGGAAGCAGTGATTCAGCGGCTGGTGACATGAAGTTGATGGAATGCTGGTGGATCTGAAGGTTACCTCCAGTCCTTATAGCCATCTTCTCACTGATGCAATGCCATGTGCCCCCATGCTACCTGCCCCCAATCACATGAGTTAATCCACAAGAACCTCCATTGTTAGCTACCAATACTACTGGCCCAATTTTCCACATCTTTCGGTCATACAATCCCTGTAAATTGTCTTAGTTTGGGTTCCCCAGAAGATGAACCTGAGAAACAATTCAAGTGCAAGTCATTTATTTGGGAGGTGAAGGGAATGCCAGGAGGGGAGAGGGAAAGTGCAACAGTGAAAGAAAGAGCCAACAAAAGATGTTCTACTGCCAGCTGCCATGTAACTAGAGCTCATTTGCCTGTTTTGCAAACTTTAATGTTTTGCCTTCTCCACATCCAGACCTTCTTTGGGGCAGACATGGCTGACAGCCAGCCTAATTTTTACTCTTTCTTATTAGCTTCATTCCCTGAGTGTTGTTGGACATGGCCACATACCCAGGTGAAAAAACTACAGTTCCCAGCCTTCCTTACAGCTAAGTGAGGCCGCATGACATGGTCATGTCCCTTGAGACCTGGGATTTGGAGGTCAGCTAGAGATTTTTGCGAAAGCGGTGCTTTCTGGACATAGGTGTCACCCTCCCTCCTGGCTCCTTTTCTTTAACTGCTGCCTAGAATATGGGTGTGGTAGCAGAAGTTCAGCAGACATCTTGTGGTTGTGAGAGAAAGGCCTAAAAAATTGGAGATGCCAAAGAATTGGTCCTGATATCCTTAAGATACTAAACAACACACCATGTTACTTGAGAGAAATGAGCCCCAGTCATGTCTATGTCACTTTTATTTAGGTTTTCTGCTACCCAAAGCCAAACCTAATCCCTTCCTGGAACACTTTTCTTCTGGAAACAATAGTCAATTTTCCTTTAGGGAACCATCCTCTCCCATTCTCAGTGCATGGAATTTAGGTGAAAGTGACATGTACTTCATGTTGCAGGGGTGGGCACATGAGCCAAGCTTGGCTAATCAGAACACACTGATCAACTCAAGTGGATGACCCAAGCTGGGCCAGTAGAAGTCCTCTCTGTGTCTCTTGCTGGAATTATTGAGAAAGAGGCTTTCTCCAACCACTAAGAAGATAACTCAAAAATATACTCGAAAATTATTAAAAGAATTAAATGTTATACTAGAAAATATTCACTTAATGCAAAAGAAAGCAGTAAAGGAGGAATAGAAGAACAAAAATAACATGAGAAAATGCCACTTAGGAAAAAAACTAAAATGGCATTGGCAAATCTGACTGTATCAATAATAACATTAAATGTAAATAGATTAAACAATCTAATCAAAAGGCAGAGATTGTCAGACTGGATTAACAAAGACAACATTCAATTCTATACCGACGATAGGAAACATACTTTAAATTCAAAGATACAAATAAGTTGAAAATAAAAGGAGAGAAAAGATATATCATACAAATAGCAGCCACAGTAAAGTTGGGGAAGCTATACCAATATCAGAAAAATAGTCTCTGAGACAACAAAAATGTTACTAGAAATAAAAAGGGATGTTTTATAATGATACAGGGAGTAACCTGTCAGGAAGATATAACAATTATAAACATATATGCACTGAACAACAGAGCTCCAACATACCTGAAGCAATACTGACAATTGAAGGAAGAAATAGAAAAGTCTACAATAATAGTTCATATTAATTTCCTAAGGCTACCATAATAAGACATTACAAATGTGGTGGCTTAAACCAACAGAAATTTCGCTCAGTTTGGAAGACAAAAATTCTAAATCGAAGCGTAAGCAGGGCCATGCTATCTCTGAAGGATCTAGGGAAAGATCCTTTTTTGCCTCTTCCAGCTTTTGGTGGTTGCCTCGTCCTAGCTCCTTGGCTTGTAGCTGCATTACTCTAACCTCTGCTTCTGTCATTGCATAGAATTCTCCTTGTGTATCTCTGCTCTCTTTTCTTTAAGGACACCAGTCATTGCATTAGGGCACGCCTAATCCAATAAGACCTTGCCTTAACTAATTACATCTGCAAAGACCTTTCCAAATTAGGCCACATTCTGAGGTTCCAGGTGCACATGAATTTTTGAAGGGACTCTCTACATTGTTGGAGACTTCAATATCTCACTCTCCATAATGGACAGAACAATTATATAGAAGACAAGGAAATAGAAGACTTGAATATTATAAACCAACTAGACCTAACACTCATCTATGGAACACTCCATCCAACTACAGCAGAATGCACATTCTCCTCAATTACATATGGAACATTCTATAGGACAGAGCATATTCTGGACCATAACAAAAACTCAATAAATTTAAAAGAATTGAAATTATACAA
>RJWJ010030257.1:0-20049 GCA_004363605.1 Indri indri | reverse complement strand
GGTGTGGGAAATTGGGGCCAATCTTCCTGTATTCATCTATCTTCGAAGCTGCTCAGCTTCTTCCAGAGGAATAAGAACAGAATACCGGTGAAATGGCTCACTGTGAGTCCAAACCAGCCTTTGTGCTGAAGAGCTCTTTAAGGACAAATTGTTTGGGGACACATTAATTTTATTTAGGTATCACCCTGAAGAGACTTGGCCAAAGTGGACCCCTCAAAATCTTTCTCGCCAGGGTCCTATAACAGCATAGTTTAGGAGTTAAGACAGGGACTCTGGGATCAAACTCCAGCAATCTGACTCCAGAGTAGCTCTACCACTTGTTGGCTTTATGACCTCAAACTCCTTGGGCCTTAGTTTCCTCATTTGTGAAATTGAGCAATAATTATTATACCTACCTTATAAGCTTTTTGTGTGAATCAAGTGAGTTAATATTTATAAAATGCCTAGAACAGTGCCTGGTATATAGTAAGTGCTACTCAATGTTCGTCACTGTCACTATTGTTGGTATTACTTATCATCTCCATGACTGACCCAGTGTTCCTTGGGCTTATAGTATATCTCCCAGAGATGACCACTACATATGAGAACATATCCACCAACATGCCTTGCCCAGGTATAAGCCAGCAAACCTTTTATAGGAAGCACTCTGGACAAAGCTGAATATGACGAACATCTGAAAGTATCTCATTCCTACTTCAAATTCATAATTATCATTCTGCCTTCTTGGCAGTTTTTAAAATGGGACTAAGCTCAATAACTTAAGTTCTGAATGCTCCATTAAATATATGAAGTGTGGCTGGGCGCGGTGGCTCACGCCTATAATCCTAGCACTCTGGGAGGCCAAGGCCGGAGGATCATTTGGGCTCAGGAGTTCGAGACCAGCCTGAGCAAGAGCGAGACCCCGTCTCTACTAAAAATAGAAAGAAATTAGCTGGACAACTAAAAATATATAGAAAGAATTACCCACGCATGGTGGCACATGCCTATAGTCCCAGCTACTTGGGAAGCTGAGACAGGAGGATTGCTTGAGCCCAGGAGTTTAAGGTTGCTGTGACTAGGCTGATGCCACGGCACTCTAGCCCGGGCAAGAGAGTGAGACTCTGTCTCAATAAATAAATAAATTCAATAAGTAAATATATGAAGTGAAATGAATGAAAAAACTAACACATATTTATTAAAAACTTATTATATGCCAGTTACTAAGGATTTGAAGAAATTCAAGCGACTGTTTCTTCCCTGCAAGGGCTTACAGTCTAGTGGAGAGTGGCAGATAATGTCTGATTCCCAAGCAGTGTGTTAAATGCAGTTTTCTTATGAAATTTGCATTGGCTCCATTGGTGCTTTTTCCAGATGTGTCGGTCAGGACAGGGTCTTGGCAAATTAGCGAAGTAGGCACAGTTTGTCTTCAGCTCCTTCCCTCTCCCCTTGAGATACTCCCTTTCCCTCCTCCAGGAAGTCCCTTCTTCCTCTAGGCAACTTTGAGTCCAGTTCTAGGATTGAGAGATGATTATAATCCCTGCTGACATGTTTTCACTAATAATTTAAGGATTTGCCCCTTCTTAGGGTAAGTGCATTTTTATAAGGAGCTCCTGAACTTAAAACACCATTCTAGAGTTAAAGGTATGAATCTCTTTAGGAAGAAGTTCAGTCTACAGGCTGCCTTGGAGGAATGAAGTCTCTTAAGTACCGGGCAATTTTCATTCTTTAATCGTAATTGTTTTTAACCAATACCCATTTTTATTTTATTGTCCATGCTTTCTGATAAGAGCTATTTTCTCTAGTGTTCAAGTACAGACCAAGGAATGAACTGCAGAGCTTTTCATTCTTGCTCTATCTATTATTGGGCAAGGGTTTAGAACACTCAAGCTTCAACCTATTTTGCCCCATTCTGACAGTTTGTTTCAAGTCCTCCTTTTCACCAAACTCAATTATTATGCTTTATTCACCACAGAAATCCTACTTCTTATGTTAAATTAAAAAATGCAAACCTTTAATGGGAAAAAGGGCATATTTTATTCATTAATGTAAGAACATGTTTTCATCACAATGCTTTCTATTCAAAGGTTGTGTCGTAGCATTGTTGTGCATGTTTTTGTCCTGCATAAGAGGAACAGGTTCTAACAGGCTGGCCTGTTATTAGAATTTATCTCTTTTTATGCATTAGAAGTTCATTCTTTTAAAAGTTAATCCTTTTTCTAAAAGGGAAATACTATGTCTTTAGAAATTAGTCAGTTTTCGCCTTTACATTTGGTCTTAAATTGCTGCATAGCATTGGTTTCACTTTCTAAATCATTTGTCAGAGCTAAATAGAAGTCCATGAATTGCTGCAGCTGTCTTTAAGTGGGTATTTTTCTTTGGTTCATAAAATAAACACTATTTATACCCCCTTTTTTTGTGTGAGACAGGGTCTCGCTCTGTCGCCCAGGTTGGAGTGCAGTGGCGTCATCATAGCTGACTATAGCCTCAAACTCCTGGGTTCAAGCAATCCTCTTGCTTCAACCTCCTGAGTAGGTGGGACTACAAACACATACCACCATGCCCGGCTTTTTTTTTTTTTTTGTACTTTTTTTTTCTAGAGACAGGGTTTCACTATTGCTCAGGTGGTTTCGAACTTCTGGCCTCAAACTGATCCTCCCGCCTTGGCCTCCCGAAGTGCTAGGATTACAGATGTGAGCCACCAAGCCTGGCCTGTGTCCCCTTTTCACAAACATTTTTTAAAGTTTCAATGATGATATAAAAGAATATTCATGTCCCATTGGAATTAAAAGTTACACAGCAATGAGTGAAAATAAAATCATGTATATATAAACAATAATGGCACAATAACACACAGAAATTACTCAATTTATGAAAGTCACGAAACAATAATGGCACAGTAACACAAAGAAACTACTCAATTTATGAAAGTCAAGAATTTCTGAGTAGCTGTGAAACAAATCATTTTTTTCACTAACTTTCATTGTAATTGTTAGTAGGACATGAACAACAAGAAAGTCAAACAATAGTTGCTGCCTTTTTTCTTGGAAAGCAATTGGGAAGCAAATTTTATCAGACATTCCTAAAAGAATTTAGTTAATGTGAGTACTTCAAAGCATTAACCAGGTTGATGTTCTGATTTTGTAATTTCATTATGGTGAATGTCTGTGGTAAGTATCACTAGATGATAAAGGGCATCTTTATTTGGGGAAGGAGCTAGATAATATTTACTCTAAAATTTCTTTAGTCACAAGCAGTGGGAAACATGCAGTAGAGAAGGAAGAAGACAAAAGGAGAGAAATAAGAAAGACTCTAATTTATTTTAGTTGAAGTATAGCCCATATAGACAAATGAAAGTCCATCCTGAGAGACTATTAATGTTATTTACTTTTCCATTTGTGTCACATTGGGTAGTGCCTAAAAGAAAGAGTAAATACTCCTTTAGCTCTTCCTTGTTTGATGTTCAGATGATTCCAGAAATGTTCTGCATTCATGAGGTGGCGACAGGACCCAGCTATCTGTCATTTAAGTCTTCTCTGATAGCTCAAAAAAGACTATGAGTAGTTGCCAAATAGTATTTACGATACGTAGAAACAGGCCATATCATAGAGACCCCAAAAGTTGTCTACACCAAGCTTTCATCTAATGTTTAAATATTCTACAACATCTTGATAAGTGTCTATCCCATATGCTTAGCCCCGTCAATCATCAGACCCCCACAACCTCCTGCCACAGCCGATTTACTCAGCCACCTAATTTCTGACTACTGAAATCCTTTGGCCCCAAAAGGAACAATAGAAAAGCAGCTTTTCTATGTACCTTCCAATGATGGATCTGAAAGATAATAATTTCCTCATTTTGTCCCCTACCTAAATGCCTATGTCTATTGCCTCAAATTAAAGAAATGATATTTTCTTTTCCATGTCTATATGGCTTTAATATATGATAAATATGCTAAAAATCACTGTCACTAGTCTTAGCATAACAGGGAGATCTATGAAACTCATGGAATATCCAAAAGTCTATATATCTCATGTGTAATTAGGAGTTGTAATTTTGTTGTTAAGGTAAATTCTCATTTTTCTAATTAGACAACCAGACCCTACTCTTCTTCAGCTAAACCTTAAGTACATAATCCCATTTTCCTATTCTTTATCTAGTTCGTGTTTGTGTACCAAACAAGAGCTATGTTTAACTTGTTACTAAAGTTTCCTTTTTCTGTTTTTTTTTTTCCAATGAAGACCTAGTTTTACTTGCACATTTTTCAGGAGCATCAAATAGTGGGTGATCTTTCAAGCTTGAACAGCAACAGTTGTATCGCTGAGGAAGGATTTCTTGTTTCAAATTATCTAGGTAATGATTTACAGCTATTTTTGGTAATTCTCAAAATGACAGCTCTTTGAATTTTTCTGTGTGCAGAAAAATTTGCTGGGCTAGCATCTTTCAGACCCTGGGAGGTTCATCCCAATCCTTGGCATGTGGGAACAAGGGAATGCTCTGAAATCCTTACTGCAGAGGGAATTGACCTGTCCAATATTACCTTGTGATACATGTGAATGTTTGATGAGGTTACCCTAAATGTCTATGGCCTTCTGAGGCCTGGAATCTATGGGCTAGGATGAACCTATGGGTCGGGTGAAATTACATACAGGTCTTAGGCATTTCAAGACCAAACCTGGTAAATTGAACTTATCATGGTAGCTGAACTCCTCTAAGGAAGACTAACGATACTTTGCATCACCTGCCTTTACATAGTATTCAATAAATGGTTGCTAAAAAGCAGACAGGATGCAAAGACAGGAAATAAGAATTAACAACCTTTTCAAATTCTGAATATTATCAGAAAATACATGTGGGTGCCACTGGCTATTGAAAGGCATAAGCTGGGGGTAAAAACATGGAAAAGAAACAGTATAAGGTGAAGGGGAAGAAAGAACATAACAGGCAGGATAGGAGGGAGGTAGAAAGAATTTTCAAAAAAGAGAGAGAGAGAAGAGGCTGGGTGTGGTGGCTCACTCCGGTAATCCTAGCTCTCTGAGAGGCTGAGTGGGGAGGATCGCTTCAGGTCAGGAATTTGAGACCAGCCTGAGCAAGAGTGAGACCCCATCTCTGCAAGAAACAGAAAAATTAGCTAGGTGTAATGGCGTGCCTGTAGTCCTAGCTACTTGAATATTCCTTTGGGGTTCTTCTTGTCTTTGCTCCCTAAGGAAAATCCTGTGTACTCTTTAAGACACAGCCTCGGGGACTAAGAAGTTTTGTACAGATAGCACTTACTGGCCTTGTTCTCTAGCATATTTACTGTATACTCCTTAACATTTTCTCTAATGCCTTCTTCAGACAGAACTCCATATAATCCTCTTAACACAGTGAGGGAGTCGGGGTAGTTTACTAACTCTAGTTCTATCGTATTATTTATGTATTTTTTATGTATATTTTGCTTGTTTTTTTTTGTTTGTTTGCTTGTTTTTTGACGTTTTGTGAGAGTTAGGCAACTAGAAAACTGCTTTTCCTACTAATGTCCATTGTGCTGCTTCTGTCAGCTACATAAGGACGCCTTCATTTTCCAAACTCTTCAACCCTGCAAGATTCTTCCTACTCGGTCATTTTTTCCAAAGACTCCATTTTGTTTGAAATCAGCATCTAATACTACAAGTAAAACAGAAAATCATTAGCTTTTACTGAGAGTTTTTTTTTTTTTAAAAAAAACTTACCATGTAGAAGTTATTTGATAAGAAAGAGTTTCTACTTTTTCATGGCGAGAGGGAATACTGAGTTAAAAAGATTTAATAAAAGCAATAGGACTGAGGTATCTCTACTTCACTTATTTTATACACAAAAATGCAAAGGCAAAATCAGATATCCAGGAGCAAGATATCTCACTTTTAAAGAGAAGTAGAAACTGAATTTCTGCAGCTCTCCAAATTTGAGTGCAGATTTGTCTGTAGAGCTTGCCTGGATGTGTGGATGAGGACGTGTAGTGAACTCTTATAACTCCATGGGACTTCTGTTATATACAGTTCATATCAGAGATTGTCAGGAAGAGAAGCCCAAGAAAATAGCCTTTTATATCTTGACTCATACTTTGGCATTTCAAGACCAAAAGCAGTGAACTGAATATAAAATATTAGTTGAGTTTCTATAAAGAAAATTAACAAGAATTTTTGCAACATCATCTTACTCCAAGAAGACAATCCCACCCTCTTTTTAAAAAATCTATATATCTTTACTAATCCCTGAGAATTAAAAGGACTTCTATAATTTTCATTAAGCATGAAAACCTTACATTACAATACAATGAAATGAAATTTAGCAAGATGGCCACCAAAACATTGTTTATGAAATTTTCCAGATTACAATTCTTAGGCATCATATGGTTCATTCACAAGCAGCCTGCACTCCTCTAAACCCTGTATTTAATTACTGCACTTGAACATTATGTGAGCATAAGATTCATAGCAGTCAATAACACACTTGGATAATTACATTTCCAGAGTGTTCCACCAGTGGAACCAGAGAAGTATATGTTAGGAAAGTATTAAAAGAAAGGAAGCCCTGGATTAAATGACACAACTCACTAGCGTGTTATCTTAGGTCAAGCAGTAGTGCGTCAGTGTATTTGGTCTGGCTATTTCCAGGTTTGTTGAACTTTACTTTAGGGACTTATTTTGGTTTGGCCACTCTGAGTACATGTCATTTTTAGTAGTTTCTTTTTTGTTGCAATCAAAATATTTTAGATGCATTGAAATAAACTTTGCTCACATAGTCTCCTTATACCTTGGTTCATTGTGTTTTCTTTGCCTGGAAAGTTTCTTCCCTTCTGCCTGCTAGAAATGCTGCCCATCTGTCAAGACCCAGCTCAAATCCCAGCCCCTCTCATAAAGCCCCCCACAACCACCAACCTCTGGTGATTTCTGCGTCTTTTGAATTCCAGTGTCATTTTGCTTGTTAGGCGTTTATTTACTGTCTTGTTTCTCTGTTATTTTTTTCTACATAAGTCCTTCTTTCTCCAGCTACACTATACCTTTCTTAAAGACAGAAAGTATGTTTTGTCATGCTTTGTATACCAAACATGGCCTAGCACAGTGACTGTCCCTTGTAGATATTCATTAAATATTTGTTGACTGGTTGATATAATTTGTTACCTTTATGCTGAGTTACCTTTAACACTGTTTCTCAAGGAAAAATAAACCTCATAGATGCATATTTACGAACCCCATTCCGAGCTACTTTGTAAACCTTTCATTTGTACACAAATGATATCATGTGCCAATAAATGCATCTTGGTATGAGAATACATAACAATTTTTAGTCACTAGGAGATAGTTCAGATGATCTAAAATATTAATTTTTAGATACTATTAGTGAAATAATACAAAAAATATTAAAGTTCTCATGTCCCTAAGAATTCTACTGAAGTATTTCTCTCTTTGAGAAATACTATTTAATAAACATTAAACTACTCTGAAGTGTGGGGTCAGAAAAAAAATGCCAAGTCATTAGGACAAAATGTATTCTTAACAATATACATATTTTGACCCTTCAATTTTACCTCTGGAAAATATATTCAAAGGAGATAATTAAAGATGTATACAAATACCTAACTGTAAGGATATTCATATAGCACCGAACATAATATATAAAAATATTTAAAAGCCTAAATAACAATAAAAGAGGTGACTGGTCAAATAAATTATACATAATACAAGTGAGCCATTAAAATGTGTGTTATACAAGAATATTTAATGAAATGGCAAGATATTCTCAATATATTATGTGAAAAGAAGTTTTAAAAATACAATATAATTGCATTTTTAAAGTACTGGAAATACATGCTCCAAATGTTGATATTAATGTCATTTTGTGATGAGATTACAGATTTCTAAACTTTCTATAACGAAGGTGTATTACTTTTGTGTAAAGAATAAAAAAATTGGCTGGGCGTGGTGGCTCACGCCTATAATCTTAGCACTCTGGGAGGCCGAGGCGGGTGGATCGCTCAAGGTCAGGAGTTCGAGACCAGCCTGAGCAAGAGCGAGACCCTGTCTCTACTAAAAAAAAGAAAGAAATGATCTGGACAACTAAAAATATATATATATAAAAAAATGAGCCGGGCATGGTGGCGCATGCCTGTAGTCCCAGCTACTCAGGAGGCTGAGGCAGAAGGATTGCTTGAGCCCAGGAGTTTGAGGTTGCTGTGAGCTAGGCTGACGCCACGGCACTCTAGCCCGGGCAACAGAGCAAGACTCTGTCTCAATAAATAAATAAATAAATAAATAAATAAATAAATAAATTTACTTAAATGCTTAACCAGTACCTCAGAAATGTTCATGGGGGTCATATATCCTACAGCCAAGAAAACACGTTACTTAATCTGTTGAATTAATCACAAGACAAACTAAAGAAAAGACCTCTTCTCTTGATTGCTAACTTCAGAAAAGTGAATGAATGTCACATGGCTAAAGCCAACCAATGAGAGGAGATTGTGGGAAGAGTGCTCTTCCCTAGCATCATTTGCGCTCATAGCTGTTAATTAATGTCGTTTGTAGGTCCATGGGAAGTGTATGTGTAAGCACAACACAGCAGGCAGCCACTGCCAGCACTGTGCACCACTATACAATGACCGGCCCTGGGAGGCAGCTGATGGCAGAACAGGGGCTCCTAAAGAGTGCAGAAGTAAGTAACAAGCCCACGATACTCAAAAACCTTCTTTGTAAAGTAAACTTATCTGTGGACTCTATACTGTCTCTAGAAACACAATGTAAAGTGGTGGGTGACAAACACTATAACCCACACAAACATAGCCCATATCACCGCCCACTATGACTTCAACCATTGGAAATAATTACTGTTTGCAAAGTTGCCAATATGACTGTTTTGCCAAGAATGTGTTGCCTATTGCTTGGACACTTTGTGAGATCTAAAACCCTCCTTGAGAATTTGACATAATAAAATCATGAGTAGACATAAGAGTGTTTGAGGATTGTGGTGTACAATTACTCTTATAGCTGAGATATTGAATTATAAACAAGAAAGCAGTTATCTTGAATTTAGTTCTCAAAACAACCCAATAAAGCAGATCACATTAATCCTATTTTAGAGATCAGGAAACTGAGGCTCAGTAAGATTAAGTGACTTGCCAAAGTTGGTAAATAATAGTCAGGACTTGATCCCAAGTCTCGGACTCCAAATTAGATACTTTTTTCCATAATATCATGATGCCTTTCTTTTCACTTATGATAACTTGAAATGATGAATGAAATTTGAAATTAAACTGGTAGGTCAAGAATGAGATTGCCCTACCAGGATTAACTTTGGGTTTGAGGTTAGAGATTAAATAGGAGGTTAAAAAATACAAGAACATGAACCATTTTTTGCTTTGCACTTTAAAATGTTCAGAGAAATACACGTGCCCATAACAATGTTTACACTCACAAACCTCTATTTTACAAGGATTTAAAGACAAGTACTATGGGTAAAGTTGTGAGAAATCTCTTCCCAAACATAATTTAGAATCATAACTGATTTGTTTTTGTTTCCAGGAAATGTAAAGGATTTCCTCTAAGCATAAATCTTAAATTATCTTATAATATACTTCTTAAAGATATGAATCTGGTCAACATATCATAACACATCAAGGAAACAATGAAAAACAATAGCACAAATATTTTCAAATACAGTTGACCTCCGCAAAAAAGTCTGGATTCTTATTCTAAATCACTCATCAAAAGAATCTAAAGAATTTCTCCTAAATTCCTAGAATGCCTTTCTGGCCCTGTCCACAGAAACCAACTGCACATCTAAATACATGCAGAACACAGAGACTTGTCACTGGATGCTATTGAGTCGATAATCTTAGAAATGCCTTTGAGAAATTGTTGCATAATAAACACTACAGGCCTCTTATATAATGAAATCGAGGCTTTTATAGGAGTCTACCATACACTGACTAATACAAGAACAGCTGAAAAATAGCACTTCATGAGAGATAAATCAATCTACCTGCCACCTCTCTAAGCCCTGTGCACCAGAAGTTTCCTTCCAGGCTCATTAGTGATCATGAGTGCAGGCCTGTATCTGCAATACGAATTGTCATTTTCAAAGAATGCCTGACAATCTCAGCTTTTCTTAGCAAGGACAGGAGACCCACAGAGATGACCCTTGGGAAGTAGCAGGAATGGAAATGGTGGAGTGTTAGCATCAAAGAGGGAAAAAAACTGGTGGCCGCTCAAATAGTCTTTCCAAAACAAACGTCAACCCCAGTTGGTAAGATAACTGTAGTATCTCTGCCCAACTAGACAAATCTCTACTTTGTTGACTTTCATGCGTATCTTGAAACCTATTTTTTTAAATTGACGATCTATAATGAAAAACTAGAAGGCTACACAAGAAACTTTAAAAAAAAAAGTAGTAACCTATTAAAGGGGAAGCAGGGTACAGGGGGATGGAGAGGTTGGATTTCTCAGTGTATAGCTTTCTATTTTGCTTTGATTCTTGTATGGTTAACTCTTCAAAAAACTAAAAATAAAATAAAAGTTAACAATCAGCTTATCCTATTTTTAACTACCTGAACATGAGAGAATCTGTTGCTTTATTTTTGATTATTTGTGTTCCTCTGTGCTTTTTTCTTCCAGCCTGCAAGTGCAACGGGCATGCTGATGCCTGTCACTTCGACATTAACGTGTGGGAGGCATCGGGGAATCGTAGCGGTGGTGTCTGCAATGACTGTCAGCACAACACGGAAGGTCAGCATTGCCAGAGGTGTAAGCCAGGCTTTTACCGTGACCTTCGCAGACCCTTCTCCGCTCCAGATGCTTGCAAATGTAAGTGACCTCGTGATTCCCAGAAAAAAATGATGATTTGTGCACAAGAGATAAATCTTTCCATCCTGGCCCAAGAGGAGGGAGGTCATTAGATTCTAGATAATACACTCACAGACATCAGTTAATTTCTTCATTGATAAGAATTTTCAACCTGTTGGGTGAAAACAGTACAATGTTCATAAAAATAATCTCTATTCATACATTCTTAATATAAAATTATTTCCTGTAGCACCACGTTTTGGAAAACAAGATAACTAATAAAAGAGAAAAAAGAATGATGAAGAATAAGAGATATTTAAGATGATCTTAAGACTAAATATATGAGTAAAGCATACATAATGAATTTGATGAAATTACCTGTACCTGGGTCATTCTACCTTTTACCTCTATAGTGAACTTAAACATGTGAAAAAAAACCCATGAGTTTTGGTTTCATTATGAGTGCACTTTGGTCGATACTGCTCTAATGTACCTCCTGTATCATAACTAATTTAGAACATAACAGTATTTCATGCTCTCCCCAAAATACTAAACTCTTCTAGAATGGGTTCTGCTTTTTTGTTGGCATAACTCCAAGAAGAGGTTTATTCAAAAAAAAGAATAAAATTTGAAAAGACCTACCCAATTCATCTGACATTATCTGAAACATGAAACTATGGAGGCTACATGCAGAGCTTGTGTAAATGTCAAATGTAGATGAATACTTCATATAACCACATCAGTATTTTACATGTCTATCAGCTCAGAAATCATTAGACAACAGAACCCACTCAAGACTACTAATGGAGATTGATGATCAGGGCCTTTCCTTTCTCCACCAAGAACTCCATGTTCTAGCTCAGAAACAGTGACAGGAAGGGAGCAATACAATAGGAAATAAGCACTTAAGGCATTGGGGTTATTTGTGCTTTTTTAAAGGAAATATTATATTGCTCTTTAAAATATATTTTTTAACATCAGGGAGGAGCTATTTATGTGAAATTTGAATGGGCTTGCTTGTTACAAGTTTTCTCTCTTAAATAATAGAAGATAGAATATGGCACAGCTCACTTACAACATCAAGTCCCAAATCTGGATTCATGTCATACTATTTCTCCCAGAATTCTGTTTTAGTTCTGCTCCTTGTTTGTGCTCAGACTTTCACTTTTACAGGCTTCACACAGATCCACATTAGATGTCTTCACTGCCAATTACCGGGTGCATGACTATATGCCAGCTATTGAAGCTCTTTGGACTTCAATTTTTCCATACATAAAATTTCTCCCTGCAATGGTATTGTAATGAGAACTATATAAGATAAACTATGTATACAAGATAAAGGGATTAGCATATTGCCTGTCATATAGTAAGCCCTCAAGAAATGAATACTAGTATTATAATAGCTATCCTATAAGCCAGAAAGTGGGAAATAATACTATAGGGTTTCTGATCTTTATTGATTAAAAATACCTATGTCAAGGATAATTACTTCTTTAAAATCCACAGTACCTTAAGGACTAAAATACAGGATCCTTATCTCCACGTGTTGACTAAAATGTCTGCTTATAATATGGCTTCAACCTAGAACATATTCAGTCTTAAAGCTATTTTGTACAGAATATGTTTAAATTTACAGATACGTGTATGTGTATATTTCATAGCCTCAGACCACTAGTAGAAATGTCTCAAAATGAGAATGTGTGAATGACCAAGAAGATAAAAGAGGAAAGGAAAAGAATTTGTCATTGAGTAACCTAGATAGGTTAACTATCTTGTAGGACTATAGGTAGTATTTTCAAAAAGATACTATTATATAGCATTTCCTTGAAACAGTATGTTGTACAATATACCTAACGTATTCATTTATTCATTCATTCAATGACATATATTGAGTGCCTATTATGTGCCAAGTGCTTAGGATGTATCAGGGAACAAAACAAAGATCCCTGCTCTCCCTCTATATTGTAGTAGAGGAGACAGATAATTAACATAATTAATAAGTGACACATATAGTATGTGAGAAGGTGATAAGGGCTAGTATCACCAAAGAAGAAAAAATAGAACAAATTAAGAGGGATTCAGGGAGCCAAGGGTTTGGGATGGGAAGACGAGTGGCAAGGTGCAGTACTCAATAGGGTGATGAGAGTGGGCCTCGTTGCTGGGAAGGTGAGATTTGAGCAAAGATTTGAAGACAGTGAAGTTGGCCAAATATTTAACTGGGGGAAGAGCATTCTAGGCAGAGGTAATATCTAGAGCAAATACCTAAGACAGGAAGTTGCCTGATGTGTCAAAGGAAAAACCAAGGAGGTCAGCCATGGTTCTGATACATGGCTGTATCAGAACGGGAGTTGGGGGGTAGAAGCAGATGAGACTAGAGAGGTGACTCGGGAGGGGAGGGTAACTGATATGTAACTGTGTGCCACTGCCAGCACATCAGCTTTTCCTTGGAGTAAAATGATGAGCCAGTCTAAGAATTTTGAGTGGATGACTGGCATGATCTAACTTCGTTTTGAAAGGACCATTCTTGTGTTATACAAAGGCAACTCAACTTACATTGATCTTGTACTTTTCAGCATTCACCTTTAGTTGAAGTTACCAGTGATTCTCAAAGTATGGTCCCTGGACCAGCACCATCAACATTGTCTGGGAAATGTGTTAGAAGTGCAAATTCTTGGGCCCTAACACAGACCAACTGAGTCAGAAATTCTGTGGGTGGGGCCAGCAATCTGAGTTTTAACAAGCCATCCAGATGATTCTGACGTTACAATAAAGTTTGAGAAACAGTGGTGTAAATGATGGCCCACCAAATTTTACATTGGTTAAAGCAAACTCAGTTTCTAATGTTTTGCTAATATTTGAACATCTACTATGTGCTGGTATAGCAAATAGCTAGTTACTTCCATTAGAGTAAAGAGTAGAATACCAAGGGGAATAATGAAAGAAAACTTTGAAAATTGATTGGGGCTAGATTTTAGAGGGCCTTGACTGCTAGCCTAAACATGTTGGTATTTAATTTCTAGGGGACTGGGAGCCATTGTAATAATTTAATTAGGAAAGTGTCATATATTTGCAATATATGTTAATGATATACAGTTCAGATTAATTTGTAAGCATTACATATTATTCACTGCCTTTTACTTTACTAATCAATTTTTAAATTGTTTAGCTTTATAAAATCATGACAGGTAAGTGCACAAAGAATGAAAACAGATAAAACTTTTATTTAATGCCTAAGTCTGACCAATTACATAGAGAAAAAGAAAAGGTTTACTGGCAGATGTGGAGCCAAAATAAGTACCTTTTGTTTATTTATTTTTTTGTTTTATTTTGTTTTTTGTTACTGTTTCTATGTTCAAGCTTTGGTTCAAATTCATACTAAATATAAAAAAGTTGCCAGCTCTAGCTTTTTAAATCCTAGAGTACTCATAGCCTCAGAGTTTTATAAAAAGACTTTGAAACAGGAGACTGTAAAAGAAAACCCCTTGTTAGTGATCACTGTTACTTACATAGCTCATCTAGAAACTTGTACAAAACACTATGGGTTTTGATCCCCAAAGAGCTAGGTCCATGAAAAACATAAGCAAAATGTGACAATGTAGCTAACACTAACAACATACATAACTTTTTAGTATTTTTTCAGCCCATGAAAATGTCTGAACATTCATCCACAATCAATGGAGTTGAGCAAGTGGGATATTTTTAAAGCTCATTCTTCCACTCAACACATTCCTACTGAGCACTGCTATGTGCTAGGTGCGCTAGTTCCTGGGAATTATAACTGTGAGAAAAGAGACACAGTCTTTTCACAAAGCTTACAATCTAGTGGGTATAGATATCATGTATATATACATATACTATTTACAGGCAACAGGTGGTATACACACACACACACACACACAAATGAAATCAGTATTGTGTTAGGGAGTGTGGAGGGGAGCACATGGGAGGAACAATTAACAAATGTTGAGTGTTCTGACTTTTGATTTGAGACCTAAAGTTTAGTAGAAATTAACAAAGCATAAATAGAGGTGTTTCCAGCAGAGAGAAAAAACAGTGCCAAAAAGGAACAGAAGGAAGAAAGAATATGGCATATTCTGAAAAAAGTTCAGAATGGCCAAGAGGCAGGAAGGAAGGGGGAGGGGATTAAAGCAGTGTCAGGATGGGAGCAGTAGGGAGGATGAGTGATTGGCTGGAGGTGCCTTCATCTTGGACATCTTGGTCAGTGAGCAAGGGCAACTTGTGGATTGAACTACACACAAGTAGTTGACAATCAGTCAATATGCATCATTTAGTATAATTGTCTGGGCACTACCAAGTTGATATTTATAGGTAATATCCGAGTATCAGAAGACCAAAGGCACAAAAGCCATTTCAATGAAAACTCCATCAAAACTACATTCAGACATTCTGAAAAAGAAACCCTGAAACATAATAAGGTAATTCTAACACATTTGTCTGGATGAGTTTCTCATCCCCTTAAGTTGGCATAGGATTCACCCACATCTAGGCTACTGAAAGACTTGAAGCCAGAAACTACTAATAATAAGTCATAATTGCTGCCAGGCGTGGTGGCTCACGCCTGTAATCCTAGCACTCTGGGAGGTCGAGGTGGGCGGATTGTTTGAGCTGAGGAGTTCGAGACCAGCCTGAGCAAGAGCGAGACCCCGCCTCTACTAAAATTAGAATGAAATTAATCGGCCAACTAAAAATATATAGAAAAAATTAGCCGGGCATGGTGACACATGCCTGTAGTCCCAGCTACTTGGGAGGCTGAGGCTGTAGGATCACTTGAGCCCAGGAGTTTGAGGTTGCTGTGAGCTAGGCTGACGCCACGGCACTCACTCTAGCCTGGACAAAAGAGTGAGACTGTCTCAAAAAAAATAAAATAAAATAAAATAAGTCATAATTGCTGATCACTCATAGTTAACAAATACTTGTATGGTACTTAATGCACCAAGTAGGGGAATTATGAAAATAACTGATACCAATTTAGTTCTTTTAGCATAATTTATAGGAGGTAGATGAGTTAGTAGGGAAGATCCATATTTCCTTCTTTCCTTCTCTTGATAGCCTGCTCCCCAGCCCCTGATCCCAATATCTCCATTTACTTTAGGACTATTCTAGGATATGTTTGGGGCAGAGACACCTGTGTCTGCTTTCCTAGCTTGGTTCTCCTTATTGGCACTGTCTTCCAGAATATTACTCTGGTTCTTCTCTTCTCTTCTGAGCCTGCAGGAGATCCCAACATTTATTAGCATATCCAATTCTTCTCTTTACTTATATACCCTCCATAGTATATTATTTGATTGGCAGTATGTTTGATGTTTTCATTATTATTTAATAATATTTTCACATCATTAACTCCCTTCTTAACAGATGTATCGCTCTGTCACCTTCTTCAGTTGCAACTCTTATAATAAAGCTTATGACAAATAAGTTGATGTACTTGACATTTAACATTAAGTACCTCTAATTACCAGATTTCATGCTAGGTGCTGATGGAGATATTGCTATAGCTAGAAGTCTTCTCCCCATTAGTTCCCCCCTTTACTTTCACAAGGAAGGTAGTATCAAGATAACAAGTTGATATTTTAAAAATTTAAACTATCTCAGTGTGTGGTTCTATCAACATGTACAATGTTATTCAAAATAACAATCTTATTACATTTATTCTACTGTGCTTACCAAGGCAGAAAAGTAACCTGCTACTCAGTGTGTGGTCCATGGACCAGCCACGCTGGTATCACATGGGTGCTGACGAGAAATGCAGAACCTCAGATCCCACCTCAGACCTGCTAAATCTAATATCCACTTTAACAAGTTTCCCGGATGAGTGTATCATATTAAAGGTTGAGAGTGCTGTAGAATGCTTTTCAACAAGGGTTTAAACGTATTTTAGCGCTTAATCTACAGTTAAGTTTTAAAAATTAGTTAGCTGGAACATCCTAATTAACCAGAATCCAAATTAACCAAGGTTTACATCTCTATTTGTGTGCATATAGACTTAGAATTTTTTAGAATAAATTATATAAAGGTTTACTGAGAAAAAAACGATAAGTGTGTTTTTATGGTACAGCATTTCCCATAGTTTGATCCATAGAACACTAATTCTGTAAGATATTAATAGGAATTATGGGAGGGGAAGTTTTTCTATAGCCTTCGTATTCAGGATTTCTCAGAGCCTAGTATAATAATGTTTATTACAAACCTTCTACAAAGTTTTGAGTTCTCTCCAATTTAACTAGAGAATGCTTTCCTTACAGAGCATCTTTTGGGACCAGTGTTCTATGGCTGTGGTCCCCAGCCCCCTAACAGGCCAGGTACTGTCCATGGCCTGTTAGGAAGTTGGCCGCACAGCAGGTGAGCGGCTGGCGAGGGAGCAAAGCTTCCTACATATTTACAGCCACTCCCCATTGCTGGCTTCACCACCTGAGCTCCGCCTCCTGTCAGATCAGCTGCAGCATTAGATTCTCATAGGAGTGTCAACCCTACTGTAGACTACACATGTGAGGGATCTAGGTTGAGTGCTACTTGTGAGAATCTGATGCCTGATGATCTGAGGTGGAGCTGAGGCAGTGATGCTAGCACTGAGGAGTGGCTGCAAATACAGATTATCATTAGCAGAGAGGTTTGACTGCACAGAGACCATAATAAATCAATTGCTTACAGACTCATATCAAAACCCTAACAGTGAGTGGCAAGTGACAATTAAGCTGCATCTTGTGGTGGCTTTTGTAGTGGCAAGTGAGCATCTTACTTCAATTGTAAAGCTGCATCTAGTGGCAGGCTTTAAGTCAGAATCCGACACTTATTTTAGTCCACACATGGCCCACCCATTATTTTATTTACTTCCGTCAGTACCTCTTTTCCCCTCTGCGCACTTGTCTCAGTCACAGTTTTGCTAAGCCCACGAGCTAACCCTAGCAAAAATGAGTAAAAAACAAACGTCACTGGAGAGCTTCTTTGAAAAGGGGGAAAGACCCAACGATGAGACACCAAAGACTCTAAGACTGCCAACAAAATGAAAGCTGCATTTAAAAGAGAATACAAAGAGTCCTACTTAAATTATGGGTTCATTGCAACAGGTGATTCACACTCTCCAAGCCAACTTTGTACAATATGTGGCAACTGGCTATCCAACGAAGCCATGACACCTTCAAAACTGCTTCACCACATGGAGACCAAGCACCCTGCATTAAAAGACAAGCCTTTGGAGTTTTTTCAAAAGAAAAAAAATGTGAACATGAAGAACAGACGCAATTATTGAAGGCCACCACTTCATCAAATGTGTCTGCACTGAGAGCATCATGCTTAGTGGCTAACCGCATTGCTAAAGCTAAGAAGCCCTTTACTACTGGTGAAGAGATGATCCTGCCTGCTGCTGAGGACATTTGCCATGAACTTTTAGGAGAGGCTGCAGTTCAAGAGGTGGCATATGTTCCTCTGTCGGCTAGCACCATAACTAGATGAATTGATGGAACAGCAAAAGATATTGAGACACAAGTGGTAGGATTAATGAGTCACCGTGGTACACAATCCAGGTTGACGAGTCTACCAATGTTGACAACAAGGCAACAATGCTTGTTTTTCTGTGATATATTTTTCAGGAGGATGTGCATGAGGATATATTATGTGCACTTTTGTTGCCAACCAAAGTGTTGGCAACTATTCAAGTCTTTGACTGATTATATATCAGGAAAACTGAATTGGTCATTTTGTGCCGATATATGCACAGATGGAGTGGCTGCCATGACTGGACGGCTTTCTGGTTTCACTGCTCGGGTCAAGGAAGTCGCTTCTGAATGTGAGCCTACACACTGTGTCATCCATAGAGAAGTGCTCTCTACACAAAAAATGTCACCTGAACTAAGTAACGTTTTGCAGGATGTGATTAAAATTATCAACCACATTAAAGTACATGCCCTTAACTCACATCTGTGGTGCAGCTCTGTGAGGAGATGGGTGCAGAGCACACACGTCTTCTCTCATACACAGAAGTGGGATGGCTTCCTAAAGGTAGATCACTGGCCAGAGTTTTTGAGTTACAAGAGCCACTCCAGAGATTTCTTTTAGAAAAACAGTCACCACTGGTAGCACATTTCAGTGACATAGAATGGGTCTCAAAACTTGCTTACTTGTGTGACAAATTCAGCCTGCTCAATGAACTCAATCTGTCACTTCAAGGGAGAATGACAACTGTGTTCAAGTCGGCGGATGAAGTGGCTGCATTCAAAGCCAAACTGGAATTATGGGGATGGTGAGTGAACACTGGGATTTTTGACATGTTTCAAACATTAGCAGAGTATTTTGAAAGAGACTGAGCCAGATCCTTCTTTCTCCTAGCTGGTGCATGATCACCTATCTCAGCTTTCGAAAGAGTTTAAGCATTACTTCCCAACCACAAAAGACCCCCAAACTGGGAAGGAATGGATCCACAATCCATTTGTGAATAAGCCAGGTGAATCAACTTTGTCTAAACTAGGAGAGGATCAACTGCTTGAGATTCCAAATGACGGTGGCCTTAAAAGTATGTTTGAGACAACTTCAAATCTCCATGCATTCTGGGTTAAAGTCAAGGTGGAATATCCTGAGATTGCCAAAAAAGCACTGAAAAGCCTGCTTCCATTTCCAACATCCTATCTTTATGAAGCAGGGTTTTCTGCAGTGACAGCAACCAAAACAAGATTATGTAGTAGACTGGACACTTCAGGTGTCACTGTCTCCCATCACCCCCAGATGGGACCATCTAGTTGCAGGAAAACAAGCTCAGGGCTCGCACTGATTCTGCATAATGGTGAGCCCTATAATTATTTCATTATATATTACAAGGTAATAATAATAGAAATAAAGTACACAGTAAATGTAATGCACTTGAATCATCCTGAAACCATTCCCCACCCGTCCACTGCAGTCTGTGGAAAAACTGTCTTCATGAAACCTATCCCTGGTGCCAAAAATGTTGGAGACCACTGTTTTATGGCACATAACAGAAAATGTTGTTATTGTAGAATGGCCACATCTATAGGAAGACTTCACTGGGGAAGACATATCCTAGAAAATTTTTACTATATATTTGTTCCCTATTTCCAAGTGCTAAAGCCTACAACTACGTATCAAAGAAATAATAAACCTTATATTTCTATCAGTGAAATAATCACAAATGATGTTAACTGGGCCTGGGCAATCTAGTTTATCAGACTGCCAGCAATGAATATATGACCGCCCTATTTCTCTTTCTCTTTCTTCTCTCCTAATTATCTTCTCAAGAGTTGGA
>RJWJ010030256.1:0-20025 GCA_004363605.1 Indri indri | reverse complement strand
CAGGTCTTCATTGACAAAAGTACTTTCACAGCCCTCATTTGTTTTGTTTTGTTTTATTTTTTGTTGTTGTTTTAAGAGACAGGTTCTCACTCTGTCATCAGCTGGGACTGGAGTGCAGTGGCATGACCATAGCTCACTGCAGCCTCGAGCTCCTGGGCTCAAGTGATCTTCCTGCCTCAGCCTCCCAAGTAGCTGGCAGTACAGGCACATGCCACCATACCACACTAATTTTTCTTATTTTTTGTAGATATGGCATCTCACTAAGTTGCCCAGGATGGTCTCATCTGGTTTTGCTGTTTGCAACAATCCTGTGACATAACAAAGAAAGGTTCCACTATGATCCTCACTTTACTTAGTGTACAGAAAAAAGTTAACATAGCAGGCTTGAGGCTGTTATCCTCAGAAAGCTCTGTCTGCAAGGCTGGCTCTTCGCTGGGTTTGGGAACTTGGATTTCAGGAGAGTTCATACCATTTCCAGAACTGATGAGAGAGTGGCTCACTGTGACTAAACTATTTGTACAAACAATGAACAGCAGACCCTTTAACAACATGGGCTTGAACTGTGAGGGTCCGCTTATATGCAGCTTTTTTTTCCACCGGACACCAATAGAAAATGCAGTATTCACAAGATTCAAAACCAATGCATATGGAGGGCCAATTTTCCCTGCACTGGGGTTCCAAAGGGCTGATTGTGGCACTTGAGCATATGCAGATTTGGTTATATGCAGGGAGTCCTGGAACCAATCCCCCCATGTATACGAGGGATGACTGGTTTATGCTGAACAGCTGCTTTCCTTCTGGGAGCCTGGAATTTTGGTATGTGCTAGGTAAAGGGCACCTACTTAACCAGCCAGCCCCCAGTAAAAACCCTGGGTGCCGAGACTCTAATGAGCTTCCCCAGTAGGCAATGTTTCACACATGTTGTCACAATTCATTGCTGGAGGAATGAAGTGCATCCTGTGTGACTCTACGGGGAGAGGCCTCTGGAAACTTACACTGGTTTCCCCTGGACTTTGCTGATTTGGGTTTATGTCCTTTTGCTGTGATAAATCATAGCCATGAGTACAGCTATACACTGAGTCCTGTGAGTCCTCCTAGTCAATCATTGAACCTGGGGGGTGGTCTTGGGGACCTTCAGCAAGGTTAAGTTACTTACTCCAGGCTACACAGCTGATAAGTGGCAAAGTTACGGCAGTAACCCAGGTAAGTCAAGTCCAAATCTAGGAGTCTTCCAACAACTGAGATGCCTCCCCCAACAATATTTTAGATCGGGCCACTCTTCTACTTAAAACATCTCAATGAATTTCCATCATGCTCTGAATAATATTCAAAGTCCTACTAGACACCCTAGCTATTATGGGCGCCTATAACACTTTCAGAAATCAAGAAAAGAGTTAACTGCAGCCACAGTTAACTCTGTGTAGTCACAGACTTTAAGTGTAGTAGAAACTGATCTTTTGGGGGAAAATGCCCAACAGAACATACATCACCAGAAAAAGGAAAGTGTACCTTGTTTTAGAGCTTGAAAAGGACCAAGTCACACTCACGTCTGGGAGAGATGAATCTAAGGACTGCTAACGTAAACCACTATCAGCATACTGGACTTACAAATGGACACATAAACAGCCTTTCTGATAGTACGTAAAGGAGTATAGATATTAATCTCTATCATGTTCTCTTTTATAAAAGAAATGACATTGTGTTTTATCTTAAAACACCATTGATGTAAGACAAACCATCATTTTATGTACCACAAAGAAAGCGAAAGTGCTGCCAATTAAACTATGATGCACCATTGATGATAAAATGTCTCCCAATTTCAGAGCTATTAAAATGTGAAAAAAATATATCTTAGAATCAAAGAATTATGATATTTATCCATTAAGGAAAACAAAAATTCTTCATTTAAAATGCATATTCCTTATCATGAAAAAAATACTCTAACCCTATTTTTCCATCATAAACAAAATTAACTATCTATCTTTTAAAAATCCTAATTACATACCACGACCTACCTGGGCTTGCGTGACTTGCCCCTGCTTAATTTCTAGCCTTATCTTGGGCCACTTTCCCTCACCTCCCACCCTCCATCCCATCTCACTGGCCTCCATCTGTTTCCAGAGCACCTCAAGCCCTTCCCCTCCTCCAGCCTTTATTTGCTATTTCTTCTGCATGAAATGCTTTTCTGCCCACTCTTCACATCATTTCATACTAATTCTTCAAGTGTCAGTTCAAATGTCAGCCCTTCAGAGATGCCCTGCCCAACCACTCAACCTGTAAGTGGCTTTCTCTGCTAATATCTCATCTCCTCTTTATTTCCTTCATAGCATTTACCATAATCTGTAATTACTTTGCTTGTTCATTTATTTGTTTATTATCTGCCTTCCCCACTAGACTGTAAGCTATGTAAGGGCAGGAAATTCATCTTTTTACACGTAATGACATTCCCAGTGCCTAACACAGTGGCCGACACATCACATTAGTGCTCAGTGGGTATTTGAGCAAATGAATGAATCAACATTGCAATAGCAGGAACACAAACATTGACAACACATTCCCAGGGACCTGAATTTTGGGAGAATAGGTTGATAATCAGCCCAAAGCAGGAAAGAATAGCATTAGACTCTGGCAATTTCAAAAATGCCTGAATGGAGGACACACGCCAATCTTGTCTTTATTTAAAATTTTTATATTTTATTCACCATTAATTTTTTGCATTAATTTTAATATATTTTTCTGAGATAGAGTCTCACTCTGTCACCCTGGGTAGAGTGTAGTGGCGTCATTGTAGCTCACTGCAACCTCAGACTCCTGGGCTCCAGCGATCCTCCTGCCTCAGCATCCCGCGTAGCTGGGACTACAGGTGTGTGCCACAAGGCCTGGCTAATTTTTCTGTGTTTAGTAGAGATGGGGTCTTGTTCTTGCTCAGGCTGGTCTCGAACTCCTTAGTTCAAGCAATCTTCCTGCCTCAGCCTCCCAGAGTGCTAGGGTTACTGCTCCCACCCTGATTTTTTTAAAATATTACTTATCTTGACTGCTATGGTTTTTTTGGCACCGACTTAAATTTTGCACCTAAGGCAAGTGCCTCACTTGCTTCTCCTAGTCCTAATCCTGCTGGTTGCTATAGTAAAATAAAACCCTGACCAGCCAAAATTGCCAATGGAAGAACAGTCTCCACATATGGATGGAAGCCAGGACCCCTAAACCAAGATTCCTGTCTCTACAAAGTTCTCTCACTGCAGGGAAGTGCTCTTTAATCTCTGCCACTGCCATCCATGCTGCCTTGGTGCCTTGTGAGGCCATAAGACCCCTTTTGTAAGTCCTTGTGGCCTTGCTGGGCCCAGGATCAAACATTCTAACCCCATGTTAACATGGATTCCAGGATAGCAGCAGAGAAATGAACATAGAAAGTGACCTCGATGTGAGATTTTCTGGTTCAGAGACACAAGCCTTGCTCCCCAGAGGTCACAGGCTTTGCATGGACCATTCTATAGGCATCCCAGAGAAACAAGAAGAAGCAGTTTACTCTGGCTTTTTAATCTATCCTGGACTGTCCCCTTCTCATTTCTGACCAGAGCTCCTCCTTATTCTTGCAGAAGGAGCCCCTCAGTCTGGTCAATGAACCCCTGATATCAAGTGAGGATCTACAGTTCTGCCAGGCCCTGTGCTAAGCACTGGGGAGAGATGCCAGACTCAGGTCCTGCCTTAAAGAAACCCTCAGTCAGTCAACCACAATATGGCGAGGTATATACTTTGACAGAGGGGCACTTTCTGTCTAAAGGAGCTGGGGTGACAGAGAGCCCTACAGGTCTGAAGGCTGAATCAGATCAACAGACAAAGAGAGGGGAAATGCCCTACTGGCCGAGAAGAAGAGCAGCTACACAGGCTCAGAGACGTGACCTAGCGTGTGCAAGACCAGGGAGAAGGGGAAGGAGGAGGAGAACAAAAAAAAAAAAAAGAAAAGACCAGGGAGAAGTTGCAAATGGCTGGAGCACTGGGTTCTGGGATAGAAGAGACAGGAAAGTGAGGCTGAAGGGATGAGCAGGGTCCAGATAAAGAGGGTTTTCAGTACCAAGCTGAGAAATTTATCCCTAAAACAACTGAGGTGGCTTTGTTTCTGTTGCTGTATGTATTCTCCATTTTCAGGAAGCCCAGTTATGAAGCAGAAGATGCAGAGACAAGAATTTACAACTGAGGCCAGGCGTGGTGGCTCAGGCCTGTACTCCTAGCACTCTGGGAGGCTGAGGTGGGAGGATCATTGAGGTCAGGAGTTCGAGACCAGCCTGAGCAAGAGGGAGATCCCATGTCTACAAAAAATAAAAAGAAATTAGCCAGACAACTAAAAATAGAAAAAAAAAAATTAGCTGGGCATGGGAACATGCCTGTAGTCCCAGCTACTTAGGAGGCTGAGGCAATAGGATCACTTGAGCCCAGGAGTTTGAGGTTACTGTGAACTAGGCTGATGCCACGGCACTCTAGCCTGGCAACAGAGTGAGACTCTGTCTCAAAAAAATTAAATAAATAAATAAATAAATAAATAATTTACAACGGAAAAGAAACCTACTTTGAAGAAAACACTTTTGGAAATCCTAGATAGAAGGAGTGGTGGATGAAGACAGAGGCCAGGAAACACTTGAGTTCCCTTGTTATTGAACCTTGAGACCAGAAATCACAAGACAACTAACTACCTTTTTGAGTACCAAAGGCAGTGAGCTCTCTCCTGGTGGTCCTGCAATACTCTCAGCACTTTCTGCCAGTGCAGACTTGCTCATGATCATGGACACGAAGAGATCATACTTCAGCAGCTGCCTCAGCAAACCTAGGAAACAAAGGGATTGGGAAGTAAGGAGAGAGGAACACAGGCACCAGAGCACTCCCAAGACAGCCCCTCAGACATCTCCAGAGAAACCCCTTCATGTCTCCATAGAGATGAAGAATGGTTAGACTCCTTAAGCACCAATTTGCTTTCTGCAGCCCAGCTGTCTTCCACAAGGATCTAGGGAGAACCTACTAAGTGCTAGGCCTAAGGGTCTAGGGACTGAATAGTAAGCAAAGCAAACACAGCCCTGATTACCACACTGGACTATAAGTTTCAGGAGGGCAGGAATAATGTCAGTCTCACCATATCATCCATCACCTGGCACAGCTCCTGACACATAGCAGGGATTCAATAAAGATACGTAACAGAATACAAGATCTACAGCATTTTAAGAGTCCAAAGGATGTGACCATATACGTGGCTGGAGGAAAGAAGGGGGAAGGAGAGGCTCCAGAGAAGAGGTGGCATTTAAAATGGGAATTCCCGGTACCATCAGCTGGGATTTCCCTCTGCTGCACCCTGTTCCAAGTTACCATAGACACAGGCTGCTTCATGGCTTGTGGTTTGGTCCATGCTTCTGCCTTCCTCCTTTCCCTCTCTCCAATCTCTACTCACACTTCAGGGCTCAGTCCAGGCATCCTTTCCTTCTGGAAGCCTCTCCTGTTTCCTGCTCCACCCTCTGCTGTGCACCTCCGTGACAGCACTCACTGCGCTGAACTCTAATTATCCATGTCTGTCCTCCACACTGGCCTGTGAGCCCCCCAGGGTAGAGCTTGGATCTGATCATTTCTGTGACCCCAGAGCCCAGTACAGGGCCTGGTACAGAAGGAAGGCTGATTATGTGTGGCTGGATTGTTCATAACAGAGCTCTTGGCTCAAACCGTGAAAAGAAGCTGCTGTCACCCATAATCTATGTGCCCATCTGTTCTGTCCAAAATATGAAAGCTCCCTGCTCAGAAGCACTTGATAGACCTTATGTATTTATGTAAGGAAATGGCGGGAGAAGAGGCTAAAGGAGTATACTAGGGCTCCTAAGAGCCTCAAGCAGAGAAACCCAGTACCATGATTTGAATGTGTCCCCCAAAGTTCATGTGTTGGAAACCTGGTCCCTGATGTAGCAGTGGTGGGAGGTGGGGCCTGTGAGAGGTGTTTGGATCGTGGGTTTGGGTGTTCGGGTTTGGGTCCTCACGAATGAATTAATGCTATTATCACTGGAGTGAGATTTTTATCATGGGAGTAGGTTCCTCAAAAAAGGACAAGTTTGTCTCCCTCTCACTCTTTCTCTTGCCCTCTCTGCCCCATGACACAGCAAGGAGGCTTTTGCAAGATGCTGGTCTCTTGATCTTGGACTTCCCAGCCTCCACAACCATGAACCAATACATTTCTGCTCCTTATAAATTACCCAGTCTGTGGTATTCTGTTACAGCAGCACAAAATGGACGAAGACACCTGGACTTTACCCTGGAGGACAGAAGAAGCCAGGAAGATTTTCTGACTAGGAAAGTGACAGGATGTGAGCTCTACAGCATGAAGATTAACTTGGCAGCAAGTACAGGATGCACCAGGGCAGGCAGTAAAGACTGGAGGCAGAAAAATTGCTGTGCCACTTCCCTTCCTCTTTTCTTTCCAAAGGCAACATTCTTAAGATGCCATACCAATTCTAGACATCTTTCACACAGTCTGTGCATCTCATCTCCCAAAATCGTGGCTTCTACCCTTTGCAAACCAACAAATTTCCCCACTACTAAAGAGGCCAGTGTATCAAGTCTTGTAGCAAAGCCTCAAAAGCTTACTCTCCCTTTCTCTCCAGCCCCATGTCTTACCCAAGCAGTTGATCTGTAGCTCCTTTGTCTGGGCACCATCCAGAGTAGAAAGGAAGAGGGGACAAAGCTTCTCCCGAAAATGTCCTGAAAGTATCTCAGCTGCTGTTGGTGAGGAGTATAGCTTCCCATAAAGGTAACAGACAGAAGCTTGCACTCCCTCGTTGGGGTATACTAAGCCTCTCAACAGATGTTCCATCAGGTTGCCTGTCCAGAAAACAACCAAGGAGCCAGGTGAAGTCTCACAATGTCAACTGCTATATGAAACTCCAAACTATCATCCCCAATGGGATAGTAATGGTAATTCTCTGTAATCCCCCACAATAAATGCTTTCTGGATGCTTAATCAAAAGAGAAAGCCAGGCTGGGCGCGGTGGCTCATGCCTGTAATCCTAGCACTCTGGGAGGCCGAGGCGGGCGGATTGTCCTGAGCTCAGGAGTTCGAGACCAGCTTGAGCAAGAGCGAGACCCCGTCTCTACCAAAAATAGAAAGAAATTAATTGGACAGCTAAAAATATATATAGAAAAAAAAATTAGCCAGGCATGGTGGCACATGCCTGTAGTCCCAGCTACTCGGGAGGCTGAGACAGTAGGATTGCTTGAGCCCAGGAGTTTGAGGTTGCTGTGAGCTAGGCTGACGCCACAGCACTCGCTCCAGGCAAGACAGTGAGACTCTGTCTCAAAAAAAAAAAAAAAAAAGAGAAAGCCAAAGCTTAGAGAAGTTAAGTGATTTACTCTTGGATAAATCCTCTGTGAGATATTTATTTGTCTTTTCCTGATAGCAAAAAGTACTTCTATATTCCAGAATTAATTCCTCCTTCCATCCAAAAGGAAGGTTCACAGTAGATGCTTACTTAATTTGTTTTAAAGAATGAATGGAAATAGCCCAAGACTAGAGTCAAGAAACTGACCTTTTTCAAATTGACCTACACAGAGCACATTTTGTAGATGGGGAAACTGAAGGCTAGAACAAGAAAGTAATGACTTCCCAGTGAATGAGCCACCCAGATGGTAGTGTGATCAAAACAGGTAAAAGGGTAGTGGCAGCTCTTCCCACAGGTCACTCACCATGCTCCATTACAAGCTCATCCGCCAAAGCAGGGATGGAGTCCACCAACTTGCCAAGAAGGGTCAGGGTGGCCAAGCTGCCTCGCATAGAAGGCATGTTACACAGCTATAGAAAATGAACATATTCCACTCTATCAGCTGGGATCAGGATAGATCTCCTGCAAAAATTGATCTTGCCCTACCAACACCAACCCCTATCGTTCTTGTATCTCACCACAATAAGCAATCAGCTTCTTTAGCAAAGTGTCCGACTCCCCCGTTTCACTGGGAACTCCCAGGAGAAAGGGACTGAGTCAAATTCCTCTCAGAGTCCTCAGTACCTAGCTCAGTACGTATTTGTTAAACCGAATTTAAATTAGCATATTTTGCCTCCTATAGAACCAGAAACTAGAGGGTGAAAGTTGGGAATGTCATAAAAACAGAATGCTGACTCAATGCAAAAAAACATATTATTATCATCATTATTACAGCTGTGTGCCAGGTACTATGCTGGATGCTTTACAGGGAGAGGTCAATAGTACATATTTCACCTTTTCTACTGACTAGCTGTACCACTTTGGGCAAGGCTCTTAACTCCTCTGGTGGAAAATAATAATTGTACCAGCCTTATAGGGCTGTTGATAGGACTGAATGAGATATTGTATACGAAGCACCTAACACAGTAGTACCTAGCATATAGAAAGTGCTCAACAAATGTTAAGTGGCATCATCATAATGATAAGCATTGATATATATAATTATAAATTCAATCTGCTATATTAATCATATGCAAAATAATGATATAATTTAAACATAATTTATAATTAAATGTTGCTTTTGATGGTGTTAAGATTTGTCTTTCTTCTGCAAAATAAATAAAAAGTGATTCTGATATTACTCCTCAATCTTGAACACAATACAGAAGCTACTATTTGATATTTTTATACATTGAAGTTAGCAGGTTAAACAAACCCACTCAATGTTTACCTCAGATGCTGATAAGAGCAAATGCCTGCCTATGAAAGACTTAGTGGAAAAAATGAAAAGAAAAAAACAGGATAAAAACAGAATTAATGGGAAAAAAATAAGAGCAAATGCCTTCAGTACAAAGTAATGTATACAATTCAAAATTAATTGAAATCACCAAAGCGAGACACTGAACATACTTCCTTGATAAATTCCTCACAGAAATCTGTATTGTATTTGGAAAGTCACAGAGAATGGGCCATGGGATGATTATATCAGAAAGATGGGACTTCACCACATGGACATCGTGTCTGTGAGATTGAAAGGGGAAGGAAGGAAGCCGCAAAGAGCACTGGAGCAGGATCAGTAGACCCAGGCCCTGGCTCTGGGCTCTGCCACCAACTCGCAGGCCTCAGGCAAATTCCTTTTCCTCTCTGGATTTCAATCTCCCCATCTACTCAGAGCTACTGGCCCAGCTCTGACATCTGAGGATTCTGAGGGGTCTCAAGAACCCACAGCTATTTACTGACCTGTTTGTGGCACTCATCCAGAAGGCAATGGATGGTCTGCTCCAGCTTCAGCTGCGTTGTGAGGTGGACAAGAACTGAGCAGATGAAATAGCATTACTAACCGGAAGACACACCGACCCGGAATCCACCTTTCAGAGCCCTTCTACTCCAATCAGTGCAGGACAGTGATTTGCTTGAGTTAATTGGTATTATTCTTTGCTATTTCTCCCATTAAACTATGTGCGCACATCCTAAATAAAGGACTTCTGGCTTCCTCATTGTTTATATCAGTGGTTCTCAATTCAGGCTGCACATTAGAATCACCCAGGATGCTTAAAAAAAAAAAAAATGCCCAAGTCTCACCTCACACCAATTGGGAAAGAGCCCAAGCATCTTTATATCTTTAAATATGAAGAAACATAAATATATTTTAAATATATAAATATATTTTATACTTAAATATTTAAATATATTAGTAATTATATTTATATATTTACTATATATTATATATTTACTTTTCTAAATATAAAATTTTAGTGTATTTCTAAAGTTCCCCAGGTGAGTTTATTGTGAAGCCAAGGTTGAAAACTGCTATTCTATATGACCTCTACTTTTTTCCTTCCTCCGAGTTTGCTCTTTTATATACCAGCAAGAAGAATTCTGAGTGAGTTCCTGTACCAACTATTACAATATCATCTCACAGCTCCAAACTCACCCTTCCATACAATCATTTGTGGTGCTTCTGCTGGTGTCTTTGAGAAGAGGTGGAGATAAGACTGGCTCTGCAAGGTTGGAAAAGCTGAAAACTAGACTTAGCAGCCACCGTGGGGAGGTTCTGCCACTGCCAGGAGAGGAAGCACTGTTGGATAACACCCGCGGAAGGAGGAAGCAGGCAAAAATCAAACAGGAACCATGAGGAAGGAGCAAGCCCTTCTCCTTCCACCCTTACAGTCTAGTCTCCCTCTTGTGCCCTTCATCCCAGTGAAGTTTTTGGGGTCTGGTGATGGTTCTGCAAGCTATACTGGCATCGACCACAGTGGATGGCTACAGGGTTACAACCCTATTCAAGGGTGGCCCTGAAGGAAAATGATGAAGAGGAATCCTCCCTGATGGTCAGAACTTGAAGTGGCACATTTGTTCATCCACATTGTCTATACTGAGAGATGGTCAGAAGTACATACAGATCATTTTGATTTACGGGCAGCTGCTACTGTTTTGCTGGATGATCGTGGACTTGGGAAAGACAGAATTTGGAAGACTGGTGACAGTGAAGCCTGGAGAAGAAGATAGATCTTTCAGAATAGGCATAAAGTATTAATACGAGATATTTGTGTCCTGTGTGAATGTGCCCTACAGAACATCTACTACAGAGGAAGTTCTCAGACCCATGTACAAAGTGGCTGTGGTGGCAGAGTTGGAGGCTCTGCATGGGCTCAACAACATGGACTTCTCTTCATCAAAGCTGAATTGATTATGGCTACAACCAGGTGCCTAACCTGTAAACAGCAGAGACCAACACTAAGCCCCCAATATGGCACCATTCCCTGAGGGCACCGACCAGTCACATGGTGTCAGGCGGATTACACTGTACTCCTTTCATCATGGAGGGACAGAGGTTTGTCCTCACTGGAATAGATATGTATTCGGAATATGGATTTGCCTTCCCAAACCATAATACTTCTGCCAGCAACACATCTGTAAACTTAGAGAATGGCTTATTCATTGCTCTGGTATTCTGCACAACATCATTTTGACCAAGCAACTTATTTCACAACAAGAGAAGTTCAGCAATGCGCTCATGCCTGTGAAATTCACTGCTCTTATCCCATACTCCATCACCTGGAACCAACTGGCCTGTAAAGACTCACTTGTGGCACCATTTGGAAGACTCAGCTACGGCACCATTCTGAAAGGATGGGGCTCTATCTTACATGCGGTGTTTGTTTTGATTCGGTGATCAACACAGGTGCTATCTTTCCCACAGTAGAATACCTGGGTCAGGGAATCAAGGGGTGAGGTGGGAGACACTCCCCTTACTATTACACTTAATAACCCACTTGCAGAATTTCTGCATCCTGTCTTAGCCTGTTAGGGCTTCCACAATGAAACACCACAGACTACGTGGCTTAAACAACAAAAATTTATTTTCCCACAGTTCTAGAGGCTGGAAGTCCAAAGTCAAGGTGCCAGCAGACTCGGTTTCCTCTGAGGCCTCTCTCCTTGGCTTGCAGATGGCCGCCTTCTCACTGTGCCCTCACATGGTCCTTCCTCTGTGTACACACACCCCTGCTGTCTCTCTGTGTGTTCAAATTTTCTCTTCTTATAAAGACACCAGTCAGATCAGATTAGGGTCCACTCTGCTGGTCTCATTTTAACTTAATTGCCTCCTATCTCAGAACACACTCACATTCTGAGGTACTGAGGGTCAGGGCTTCAACATATAAATTCTGGTGGGGGGGGACACAAGTTAGCACACAATGTATCCTATCCCCACAAGTTTGAACTCTGCTAGTTTAAAGGTCTTAGTTCCTAAGAACGCTTCCATGAGAGGACACAGGACACACAATGGTTTCATTGCATTAAAAGTTGTGACTATTATCTGGCCATTTTGAGCTCCTCATGACATTGAACCAATAGGCAAAGAAGGGATTATTCTACTACCTAGAGTGACTGATTCCAATAGCCAGGGGAAACTCAGTTGCTACTAACAGTAAGGGCAGGGAGGACTGTCTAGAACGAGGAATTCTCTAGGGCACCTCTTACTACTTCCATGCTCAATGGTAATAGCTAATGAAAAACTTCAGCAATCAAAAACAGGCAGAGCCACTGAAGATTATGATCTTTCAGGAATGAAGATTTGGGTTACCCTACCAGGTAAAAACCCTGACCTGTTGAGATCCTGGCTGAGGGCACAGGATACATAGAATAGGTAACATTAAGAAGGAAATTAGAAACATTGACTACACCCTTGTGCCCAGTTATGAAAATGAAGATTATAACAACTCTGCATGTGTATATACTTGTAGATATTAACTATTTTCTTCCTCTCTCCCTCCCTTATTATTTGTACAATTTTGGTAAAGGTTAGCTTAAAAATTTAGTCTTCGGCTGGGCGCGGTGTCTCACGCCTGTAATCCTAGCACTCAGGGAGGCCGAGGTGGGCGGATCCTTCTGAGCTCAGGAGTTCGAGACCAGCCTGAGCAAGAGCGAGACCCCGTCTCTACCAAAAATAGAAAGAAATTAAATGGACAGCTAAAAATATATATAGAAAAAAATTAGCCAGGCATGGTGGCGCATGCCTGTAATCCCAGCTACTCAGGAGGCTGAGACAGTAGGATCGCTTGAGCCCAGGAGTTTGAGGTTGCTGTGAGCTAGGCTGACGCCATGGCACTCGCCCCAGGCAAGAGAGTGAGACTCTGTCTCAAAAAAAAAAAAAAATTTAGTCTTTACATAACAGAATATTCAGATGGGACTGTGGCTGAATTTGAAAATTAATTATCATGCCCCAGAAATGGACAGTATGACTGTCTTCCAGAAATAAATACAATTATTACTGGAACTTTTCATCTCCTTATATTAGAGATAGAATGAGAATGGCTTTGTTTATATGAAGCATATGTATGAAGGATAGTTATATCTTGTTAGGTAGAAACAGAGCTGGTTTTATTCTTCTGTGGGAGTTCAAATACGTGGAAAAGGATGTTTGGACACCAAGTAGCCAAAGGGATGGACAGTTACTACACTATTATTGGCTTTCAGTTCCAAACCCATACTTCTATGCCTTGCCTTGGGATACTAGGGCTGGAACTCTGCAAACCACATTTCTACTTTGCTAGTTGGACCCCATTAAGCTGATAACAGGAACCAGAAAGAGATGGCGAGGCTGTAGGAAGAAGGGATTTGCTCCTTCATTTTTGTTTCCTATGGGTTTCCTGTCTGCTTCCTATTCCTATGAGTATCACCTTAACACTCTTTCTTTTTTTAGGAGACAGGGTCTTACTATGTTGCCCAGGTTGGGCTGGAACTCCTGGACTCAAATGATCCCCTTTCCTCAGTCTCCCAAGTAGCTGGGACTACCGGTACATGCCACCACACCCAGCACCTTATTTCTTTACCCTGACAGTGGCAATGCCTTTCCATAACAGCAGCTGAATCCAGTTTGCAGTTTTTCCAGAACCAGCTTCATTGCATCCCTCCTCTCCTAGAGACACCAGTATCATCCAGTCCAGTGGTCCCCAACCTTTTTGGCACTGGGTACTGGTTCCATGGAAGACAATTTTTCCATAGACCGGGGCAGGGAGGGGCAGGTTATGGTTTCAGGATGATTTGAGCGCATTACAGTTATTGTGTAGTCAAACCTCTCTTTAATGATAATCTGTATTTGCAGCTGCTCCCCAGCGCTAGCATCACTGCCTCAGCTCCACCTCAGATCATCAGGCATCAGAATCTCATAAGGAGCACACAACCTAGATCCTTCGCATGCGCAGTTTACAGTAGGGCTCGTGCTCCTGTGAGAACCTAATGCTGCTGCTGTTCTGACAGGAGGCAGAGCTCAGGTAGTGATGCTAGCCATGAGCGGCTGTAAATACAGATGAAGCTTCACTTGCTAGCTTGCTACTCACCTCCTGCTGTGTGGCCCAGTTCCTAACAGGCCACAGACTGGAGGTTGGGGTCTACAGATCTAGTCAATTCCCATCCTCAGAGGCCTGAGTCCCAGCCCCATGGGATCCCCTCCTCCAAGCTCAGAACCAGCACTATCCAATTAGCATTCCCTCCTCAGAGGTCTGAGTTTCATATGGGGGACCCTCTTCCAAACTTCTAAGTTTTAACAATTCCAAGCTCCTCTCTTTCTTCCCCCAGCCCCAGGGTGGGAGCTGCTTTCTGTAATTGCTATCTTCATGAAAACTTGGTTGTTCTCTTTTTGCTTCTTCAGTTACCTACTTAATAATTCTTTAAAGTTTTTTTCTATTCAAATATCTGGTATGGTTTCTATTTCCTGACTGGATCCTAACTGGCACAGTTCTCATTCTCTCTGCAAGAATCCTCCCATCCCAGTGCTCTTGCCTTCTTTCTCTACAAGCCCTTTGTAGGTACACCTATGCACTTCAACAGCTTTAACCACTACTTGTGTGCAGACAACTTTCAATGAACCAATATGAAATGTAATAAAAAACAGAGTTTTATACATGCCTTTGTAATAGCACTCATTAATTCTATTTACTAGTCAGCCAATCTTTTCTTCAGATTATAAATCCTCAGAGGGCAGGAACTATGTCTTATCCATCTATGTGTTCCTATACAGTACCTAGCACAGAATAGATGCCCAAGAAAGAAATGTAGAATTAATTATTGACAACTAATTGAGTTCTGCTTATCTGTCTTTAAATGGACAATTTCACCAAGGCTTCAAGTAACCAGAGCTATAATTCCAGATAATACTCCCAGCTTCAAATGCTAGCTACACATGGTTTCACCTTACCTTCAATACAAAGGTCTGTTACACTCCCATCTTCCACACTGCATGACAGTCCTTGGAGCAGAGGAAAGTAAGAAAGGGATGGTTAACTTTTTCTTCTAAGAGAAATAGACACACAAAGGCACAATGTGGATTCTAAGACAAATAGCAGCTTTAAGCAGTATCTCAGCTAAATTCTACCCTCAGCATTGAACACCTAGACTTTCAATGACCCACTCTGGCTTTTAAAAGATAAGGATTGTCAATGTGATATATCAGAAAAACCATGTGCTCTGGAATCTGTGATAGACCTGGGGTGCAATTCTGGCTCTGCCATTTGTTAGCCATGACCTCCCTGAGCCTTGGCAATCATCCTATCTCCCATAAAGGACTGTCTTACCAGTTAAAAGCCAAAGAAGTCTCTGGCACAGAAAAGCACCGACTACAAGTTAGCTGTCCTCCTCCCAAAAAGGGCTCATTCCATTAGACATTACAGTCATATTAAAAGAAGGGACCTCAGATAAAATTTAATCGATTACACTTCACACATGAAGAAACTAAGGCTCAGGAGAGAGACAATAACTTGATCAGGGTCACACCCAAGTCAGCAGAGTCCATTCTGGACCTTCTGATCCCATGCAAAGACCACATAGACTGGACTTTTGGAAGGATTGTGCTTTCCCATACTCATCTTCACAACTTTATTAACCTTTTAGCTCTAGTAAAGCCAGTTACCATAAAATGCATCATGTGTCTTACAAAAGGAGCCATTTCTACATCATCATGACAAAATCATTTACTAATAAACTGTTACAATATAAAAAGTCAACATCATATTTCCAAGACCATTTCTCCAAGACCCCAAAAGCAAACATACATGCTATACATGCAAAACTCATATCAAGTTTCCCTTTTAATCTCACCAAAAAGCATGCTTATGAAGTGGTTGCAGACTCTCTGGTCCTGAGCCACCAGCTGTGTGACCAGGGAGGCATGCCTCACAAGGGCATCTCGGAAGCAGGACAACACGTGCTTCTTGCGCACCACCTTGAAGCAAATGAAGAAAAATATTCAATAGCAACCAAGTCTTAACCATTCTGAACCCAAACAATTATAATTTCCAAATACAATTACATATCAACTATGGTGAGATCAAGTATGGAAAAGGGCATCATTTACACAAGGGAATCTGTGTTCATACAGAGGATTATACATAAGCTAAGATTCCTAATGACCTGTATGTATATAGCACTTTACTCTTCACAAATCACTTGTGTCCATCAGCTCATTTAAGCCCAACAAATTAGTGAAGCAAGCAAAAATAGACATTATCATCACCATTTTGGAGACGAGACAACTTAGGCTCGAAGACTTTCCCAATGATTCAAATCTAAGTCTCCAACCACGTCTTGTCTAAGGTCTGTGCTCTTTCCACTTTAATAGTCTGGGGAAGTGATACTGGGGTCCCTTAATGACAGAGGTAAGTAGAGAAAACACATTCTTCTATTCAGTGTAGGCACAAATTCTCACGCTTCCCTGTACAGGGAACTGGGTAGTAGCTGTGCAAAGTGCCCAAGACAGTGGCAAAATTAGGTCAAAAAAGGGTGAGCACTGAGGATAGGACTGGACCACAGGTACAACTGACTACATCACCTCTTCAATTGGTAAGAGCTAAGGTTAAGAAAAGTGTGTTTGATAAAAGGCAAAATTGCCTCTCTTACTGCCTGTAACCTGTGCTATTGTAAGTCTTCCGTTTTTCCTTCACTGATTAACCCTACGTAATAGATTAAGCTAATGATCTAAATGAGCACTCAAAAAATCTCAATAACTCCCCTTCAATTGAGAGCTTAGGTTCAAACTCCTTACCTTGGATTCATACTCTTCAAGGAAGTAACTTCAACCTGCCTCTCCAATTTCATCTCCTTCAATTTCCCTTCACTCTGATTATCCTCCAAACTCATCCCTCTAATACCTACCTCCTGGGATCAGCCTCCCATCTCCTTCTAGTCCAAACCTCACCCATCTTCTTAAACATAATTCAAATGCTTCCTCCTCTAAGAAACTTTTCCTAATTTCCCTCCTTACCTCGCATAGCACTTGACCACAAACATGTCCATTCTTCTAAATTCCCAGTAATGTGCTCCCTTATTTTCTCCCCTAATACACTTATTCATCTCTGATTCACTGTCCAGGAATAGCAGCCCCAGAACTTCTGGCCTCAGTGAAATCTCAGAGGTTATTAGCTAGTTCAGTGTTTCTCAGAGTGTGGTCTGGGGGCCTTTGGGGGTGCCCAAAACCTTTTATGGAGGTGCACAAGATTAAAATTATTTTCATATATTAAAATGTTCTTGGGCTTTTATAGTCTTATTCTGTCACATGTGTACAGTGGAGTTTTTTCAAAGACTACATGGCATATGATATTGCAACAGATTGAATGCAGAAATACAGCTGTCTTCTTTTAAGCCAGACATTAAAGCAACTTGCAAAAATGTAAAACAAAGCCATTCCTTTCACTGTCTTTTTTGTTTTGGGAAAATACAGTTATTTTTAAAATTACTTATGTGCCACAGAACTGTACATTTAAAAAGAGCTAAAATGGTAAATTGTATGTTGTGTATATTTTACACAATAAAAAATTTCTTATGTTAATATGTAATGGTTTACTATTATTTTAAATGAATTAATAAATCTTTAAATTTTGTTTTTACTTCTAATACAGTAAATATCAGTGGATATAACCCACATAAACAAGCTTTTGGGGGTTAACTTTTTTTTTTTTTTTGAGACAGGGTCTTGCTCTGTTGCCTGGGCTAGAGTGAGGTGGTCATCGCAGCTCACTGCAACCTCTAACTCCTGGGCTCAAGCGATCCTCCTGCCTCAGCCTCCCAAGTAGGTGGGACTACAGACACGTGCCTTAATGGTTCGCTAAGTTTTCTATTTTTTGTAGAGACAGAGTCTCGCTATGTTGCTCAGGCTGGTCTCAAGTTCCTGACCTCAAGCGATCTTCCCGCCTTGGCTTCCCAAAGTGCTAGGATTACAAGCGTAAGCCACCCCGCCTGGCCTGGAGTTAACAATTTTTAAAAGTGTAAAGGCATCCTGAAATCAAAAAATTTGAGAACTGCTGATCTAGCCCATCCCCCGCCAAGATATGCATTCCCCTCGCATGAATTTGAGAGAAAATTGATTTCCCAAACTCTACTTGGATGCCTCCCTCCATGGACAAAAAACTCACTGCAAAGATGGGTAGGCATTGGGGGAACAGGCAGCTCTGCCTACTAGAAAGGTCTTCCGGTTCACCCTGGTACTGTGTGGCTGCAACCACCACCTGTCATTCCTGCCATCACAGAGCGTAGGCAGCCCCTCCTCCACGTTTACATCCCCAGACAGCCGAAGGCGGTGAGAAATGCCCACCGCGCGTGTGCCTGCCCACAGTGTGAGTGGGGACTAAAATGGGAGAGAGCCTGAGCTAAGGCTGAATCCTGGAGAAATGGAGACCGGGACAACAAAGGGCAGGGCCGGTAGAGGGAAGGAGACAAGAAGGCGGGAAGGCGCGCAGGTGAGACTTGGTGAGATCCAGATTTAGCGCGGACAGGGATAGGCCCATTGGAGGCGCAGAGCGAGGAGGCAGGGCCGATTTGGGAAGGGGCTATCTGGGCTCAGAGCGGGGCAGCTTGCAGGAGGGACTGGGGCTGAGGTGGGACATCAAAGGCCGCCTGGGCCGGGTGAAGGGGCAGGGCCGATGGAGGGAGGAGATTAAATAAGGCGGTGGGCCCGGTTTAGCTTCGGGGAAAGTGGTGCGTCGGGTTCACGGGAGCTTGTCTGGCGCGGGCCAGGCCCCGTTTGGTGAGGAAAATACCCGAGCCCAGGTCTTCAGGGTAAAGGTTCCGCCCGCACCGACACGCCGGGCCCCGGCAGCAGCTCCAGCGCGCAGGCCAGGCAGAGGCGTGGGTACACCGGCAGCAGCCAGCGCGGCTCGTGCCGGTAATGAGCCCTCTCCAAGAGCAGCACCGCCTCTTCGCCCCTTCCGGGCCCGGGAAGGTCCGCCGCGGGTCTCACAGCCATCTCCTCGCTTGCGCTCGGCTGAGGCTACCTCGTTTCCCGCGCTGCTTGTGCGCAAGCGCACTTGGAGAGAGACGCGCGCCTGTGTGCAATGCCCCCGTGCGGACGCAACGCTTGGCAATCTTTGGTGAGTGGCGGCCCCTGAGGCCAGCGGTGGGCGCGAGGACTCTGGAGCGTGTCGTAGTAAACCCAAAGCGGTTTGTTCTTAGAGCCCGCAGGAATTACTCTTCACCACCCGGAAGGTCGGAAAGCATTTATAAAGTAGCTGTCATTAGCCTTGGAAAAGGAAGGAAAGGAAGCAATCTATTTCTACTGTTTTTTACAAAGTAAAATAAATGATCTCAGGAATTTTTATCTAAAAACAATTAGAATTATTTTATTAATTTATTTTATGATTATTTTTCTTTAGAGACGGGGTCTGGCTCTGTCGCCCAGACTGGAATGCAATGGGAGAATCACAGCTCACTGCAGCCTCTAACTCCTGGGCTCAAGCGATCCTCCCACTTCAGCCACAGGAGTAGCTGGGACTACAAATGTAGGCCACCATTCCTGGCTAGCATTATTATTTTCCTTTCTCTCAAAGAATCTAAGACACTCCCTTTAAAATATTCTTTCACAGAGGGCTGCACAGCACCTGGCACTTTGTAAGTGCACAAGGAATATGAAAAAGTAAAAATACTTCTTCATTTATTAAGAATAAATGTTCATATATTGTATTTACCATAAAATATGTTAACAATAACAATCCATCAATCAACAGGGGTTAATTTAGCACCAACGAGCCCAGTAACTGGTTAATGTTGAAGGAGGTAAGTTCAAGAGGTGTGTTCACACTTCAAGGCACTGTGACTGAGTGGAAAAAAATGCCCTCCGTGGCAGAATAGTTTGGAAAACAATAGTTTGATATTCAATGGAATATTATGAATTAGTGTTTGGAAAAAGCAGACATTAATGCAGAAAAATGGCCATTAAAATGATAAGTGTACAAAAGATGAAAGATATATATACAATTATATAAAATAAATAAACTTAACATTTATTTCAACATCTCTTAAATATAGATAGCATTAATACCTGTTCAAGAAAATAAAAAACAATATATGTTCTAGTCTTTCACTATACACTTTTTTTTTTTTTTTTTTTTTTTGAGACAGAGTCTCACACTATTGCCTGGGGCGAGTGCCATGGCGTCAGCATAGCTCACAGCAACCTCAAACTCCCAGGCTCAAGCAATCCTACTGTCTCAGCCTCCCGAGTAGCTGGGACTACAGGCATGCGCCACCATGCCTGGCTAATTTTTTCTATATATATTTTTAGCTGTCCAATTAATTTCTTTCTATTTTTAGTAGA
>RJWJ010030255.1:0-10151 GCA_004363605.1 Indri indri | reverse complement strand
GAAGAAGAAATAAGAAGAGAGAAAATAACAAAGCATCTATTCCATTTCTACATCCTTGCTCAAGCAGAATGAGCAGTCTGAGAACCAGAGCATCTAAGGTTCCCTTAGTGACATTGTATCATTTTGCTACTTGTCTGTAAGTTTGAAATTACTTCGAAATAAAAGGGAGATTTCTTTAATCTTATTGGATTTTTTAAAAATTTCACCAAGATTAAAATCTGAGTCTTTTTTCACATCCTCCAAGTATATGTTATTGATGCTAACATAGCAGTTGCTCAATAAATTTTCGTTCTATTAAGAGCAAATCTCCCAGAGGCAAAAGCAAGGTTTGAAACTGTTTAAATTTCAGTGCCTGGATCTAGCTCACTTCATTCCTTGACTTTTATGGCTTACAGATGGAGATTATAACCAGAATAGATGCCATTTTACAAGGAATCCTATTTTGATCTCAAAGTTAAAAGGCAGAAATCAATTTGAAATTGAACTGTTTAAGATGAGCAAAAACTATTTAAAAGTCAGTATTCCCAAAAGGAATTGAACAGAATATACTCCTCCCAGGGAATCTTGGTCTTAACAATTATGAAAAAACTATGTCACACTCAAAATACTAGAAAGACTTTCATCAGTTTTGATACTGGACTTGGAAAAGTAAATAGAATTTACTTAAACTCCAACGGGCAATAATACTATCAACATATTTATACCATGCAGTGCTATAATTAGATTGCAAATCACCTTCCCTCATTACCTCATCTGAGTCAAATAGACCTGGAATTATGACCCATTCCTATGAGTTAAGAAAATTGAGAAGTCAAGACTTTTCCAAGATCACCTAATTAGCAGGTGGTAGGAATAGGCCTTGAACAAAATTCTCTTGGCACCAAGTCTGGCTAACAGTGTGACTTTTGCTTAGCTGGTAAATAACACTCTCCAGGCGCTTTACTTCCTCATAAAGTTTCCAGAACCATCACCTGTCTCAATGTTGGGACAAATCCTTTGATTTTTTGCATGAGAATGACACTACATAGTATCCCCAGTTCAGCCTTCTCATTTCAAAGTGCATCTAAGACAAACGAGATGTAAGGGAAGCTGGCCATTCAACTCCCAATTCATTCTTTTTTAACATTGTTTTTTTGACCGATTCACTTTAGGTACGCTGTCATCAGGTGGCAGGAGGTTGTCATAGAAAAATTGGGCTAAGGTAAAAGGCATGAGTTTTCCCTAAGTTTCAAGAGCGATTCTGGACTCCAGCCACCTACAATGTTGCCACCTGCAATCTATAATCAGATTTTTCACATTTTAATTAAAAGATTCATTAAAATTGCTAACCTTCAAAAAAAAGCAAAACCAAAACTTCAGCAAATTTTAAATGAAGTATAAACTTTAAATAAAGCCCTTATACAAGCCTTTTAAAAAATACCTGTGTATCTTTCTTTAATATGTACTAAATTTCCCTATAACTATCAATTCTAATTACATCTTAAACATAGGTGCTGATTAGAATATTAATCTTTATAATTCCCCGATTTAACTTGCTGTCAAAACTCCCAGAGTGGTTTATTCTCAAGTGGTGTGAAGTTTTAAAACCTGTAATAATTCCTTGACAAGCAGCCTCCTTTCACTTAATCCTTTAAGTCTCTCTTGGCTGTCTGAGCCAGTTAAAGGCCCAACTCTTTTTCCAGCCCCAGGTTTCACTCTCTACTGCCCTTTTCCCTGGATCAAAGTTTACTCTTTTCACTTGCTAACATGTGCTGTTTGCTGGGAGCCAGGATAGTTCCCCTGTAGTTATCATCGTCCTGGGATAGAGCTGGACCACCCCCACCCACTTCTCTTAGATGGCTTAGCTACATCCACTGCTTTCACTTATCTTAAATGACAGCCTCTTTGCAGATTACCTGAGCAACATGTACAAAGTAGGCTCTTCAGAAACTTGAAGGAAAATTACAGAAACATCCCTCACAACAAAGCAAATGAAAACCAAAAGGTCTTATAAGCAAGGGCAAAGAGTAACTGCCATTCTGAGTTCAACGAATTAAACTATAAATTTTGTAACTGAGATCCATAATCAGAAATGAGTCCTATAGACTGCCCTATAAATTAAACTCTAACTTCAGCTAAGCAAGCTAAGCAACCTCTACTGCACAGAAACTGGTGTCACTGTCTCAGGAGCACACAGGATGGAAGCTAAGAGGGGCTCTAGATCCAGACCATCCGGCTCTTAACCCTGGCTTCACCGTTTACTTGGCTACCTTCATTGTGCCTCAGTTTCCTCATCTGTAAAATGGAATACTAAATTGTACCTACCCAGCATGGCTACTGTGCTAACTACATAAGCATGTCCATTACACCAATTAGAACAGAGCTTGGCACACATACTTTAAAGCACTTAACAGATGATACTAATTATTATTATTCCTTGTCCTTCCTCCACTGTTCTAACTTAACACACTTAAGTCTCAAAATTTGAAAAACAAGGTTGATTTATTAGCCTAAATGAATCTGCAGGTAATCTCACTCCAATTAGATTTCAGTTGGTTGGCCTGGCACACTCCAACAGCTTTTCCCAGAGTAGGCAGGGCTGATGTGCTCATTTCAGCTAGGTCTGTTCACGGTTTGGAGGGACATGCTGTTTGTCACAGGGTCATATGTATCATAAGACACTTGGCACAGAGACTGGTTTTACACAGGAACAGGTGCATCTGAGTGGATCTCAACAACTGTGTGATTTCACTCTTTGGGTCAGAAGATGAGGTCCTGCAGAGATTTGAAGGCTGGGCTGGGTTACTAGCATGCATAGCCTGCCATCCTAATCCATGTGCTGGGTCCCACCAATGTACTCAGGGTGTGGCAGATGCCAGGGCAGGACTGTGCAGGACACAAAATGTGAGGTTAAGGGGGAGCTTGTAAAAACAGATGTGCAGGGTGGACCTGTGAGAGCACACCTCTGCCTCAGCCACGACCAGAACAGAGTGGCATGGACAATCCAACTCCTACGCCCCTCTTTCTTTAATACACCTTCAGCAGAGCTGCAGCAAACAGGAAAGGCGGCTGCAGTTTCAGCTCTTCTCTTTCCCTTGCAAGCTCCTTGGCAAATGCGCTAATGACTGGGAAAGTGTTCAAGTGCACCCAGAAGGCAAAGAAATGGAAGCAAGGATTCAGAGAACTAGTTCCAATCACTCAAATTTCCATATCCAGGTATACACTGCTTCAAAAAAAAAAAAAGGCCTGGCAATTTCCATTATGTTTTCCTCATGACATATATTGTAATTTCACAGATGCCTTACATAGATGCTTCCAAATTTAAGTGGCCAGGGAAGAAGTCATGGATTGTTTTAAGAATATGATAAAAACTATAAACCCTCTGATTCCTGGAAAACTGTTTTTGCACATATGTACTGACACTGACTACAAAGGAATCACCTGTCTCCTAAGGGCCGAGCATGGTGCCCTTGAGTGCATGGTCTCCGCTTATGAATTTCTTTCCAACTGCATTTTGTCAAGATTTTCAAAGGGCAAGGAATACAATACTATGGCTTTCTGTCTCTTTAATGCACAGCTTTTGGGCCAAGTATTTCGAGATCAGCAAATATTTATAGGAAGACTGTCGAAAAAATCCTGAGAAAGACCTTTGTTTGGTCAAATACATTATTCCTGTTTTCAGGATGAGGATTTACAGCATACTTATTTTGATAATTTACCTAATTCATCATTCCATACCTCTTGGAGATAGTTTTCTATCCTAAAAGGGCGTGTATTTAAAAAGAGCAGGAGGGGTGGCTATAACGTGCCTGGTGGCAGAGCTCGCCAGGGGGTGTGGGGTGGGGACTGGAGCCAGCCAGCTGCACCTGCTGCTTGAGGAAGAGGGATGAAGTATCTCGATGAGGGACCTCACACCTGGCCACCAGGGGAGGAAGATACCACTCAGAATGGCCAACTGACTGGACCCCAATTTTTAAAACCCCTTTTAAAATTAAAGTATTACCAAGTTTATCCTCTTTCTTGGAGCAACAAAAGAACATGAAGACTCTACCAGACCCGCAAACCACAACTGGGGAGAGGAAAGAGCATGGAGGCAGGCAGCCTCACGGAAAACAACCATGTGCTTGTTCAAATGGAACTATGCTACAAGAGAAAAATTTGATGTGAGGGGAGAGGAAGGAAAGAGTTAGAAATTAAAAAGTGGCTTTCACTTGGACCTGCCGTGTGGTGTTTGGTACGGTATTGTTCATGCACATTGTCCCATGAACAGCAGCAGTCTAGGGCTTCTGGAAAAACACTTGGGACAGTGGATAAATACCAGGTGATGCTTGTCCAGTTACAGACCAAACTAAGTGGAAGTACACTGCAACATTCTTCATGTTCTTCCAAGTAGCAACAAAATACCTGAACCATTTTCATCCATCACAGACAGTTACTTAAGGTCTTTACACTGTACAGTTATTAGGAAAAACACAGGGAGACAGCTTCACTTACATGGTTAATGAAGAGACTCTTGCGTTTTTCTCTCACTGTGAAAACAAAAGATGCAACAGAAATGTTATATGCCTGCATGCCAAGCCCTCCCAGGTTGCTGAGGACTGGGCCCTGTGTCGTGGTCCCATCCTTCCACCAACCAATGTACCCAGTTTTTCATTTACCAAATATAAGAATATGGGACCTGCACAAATGCAGATCTGACCTTGGCTAACAGCAGGAAATATACATCCACTTAAACAACAGCACCCTAACAAAATAACTGCAGCTGAAATCAATTAAGGGGTAACAGATTTCCCTCGACTGAATAAAAGATTAATTAGTAAATCGCATAAAACTTGCATGCATCCATTAGTTTAATATGATTAACAAATAATAGGACTATTTATTTCTAACCCAACCAGACCCATAAATGTCCATAGTATACACGGGAAATATAAACAACAATATCCATAACAGCATTAAGGTACAGCAAGATGTTTGCTTCCCACACTGCTGTCTGCACATGTGGCCTGCGCAGCCCAGCCCCCAGGACCCCCAGAGCTCAGTGTTCCTCAGGACAGGAGCTCTCAGCCCCAGAGCAGCAGAAGGGTATTGGGGAACCCGAGGAGCCTGCAGTGACCTAGCATCATTGAATTCTGTATTTTCTTTCCTGCCAAGACTCACTTTTGTGGGTGTGACACATTTATTCAGTAGTTTCTGTAGAGGACATAAAGAATAGATTTCCTTCAAGAATGTGACATTGTAGGTCACAGGTAGTCAATAATGCTACCTCGGGCTCCCTAAAAGATAGTATGCAAATCTAGCTTATCATCTGAGGAGGGTTTTTCCCCTGCAGTCCACACCCCCAAAAGAGATTCACTACCATTTTGCAAAAGCCCTCCAGGTGATCTCTCGGAGTCGCTTGTTTTAAGGAATTGTTTTCCTATCATTCATATGCTGTTCTTACATTCACAAGGAAACACTTCTCTTTTCTGTAGAAGTCCCATCCTCTCTGAAATGACTGCTTTCCCCTTTGCTATCTCAAAGATGTTCCAGATACAAAAGCAAACATTAGTCTGAGGATACTGTTGAGTGCACTGACAGAGACTGACAGATAGACGGTGCCTACACCAAACCATCAGATAGACCCACGTGCAGGTGGTACTAGCCTGCTCCCGTCACAGGACAGAAGGCGAGTGCCACATGCAGAGTACAGGTGCCCTAGCCGCACCTGAGGCCAGACCAGCACACACAGAGCACAAGCGCACAGGCGGCAGTGATGGGCTGGGTCTGCCATGCACAGCGTGGAGCAGGTGACTACTCTGACCTGACTCCACACAGCATCCACAAGTGAACCGTAACAAAACGAGGGTCTGGCCAGAGGCGCTGGATTTTAGCCTACTGGCATATATCATTTGTGTGTGTGTGCACGTGCAATGCATGCATGTGGATTCATGTTCACGTGTGCACATGTACATTTTGCTTAAATTATTTCAATACTAAACTATTATGCAAGTGGCCAAGGATCAGAGTATAATGACATTTCTATGGTGACTTCCCATTGGCTGAAGGGATATGGAAACACCTTCTACGTGGGCCACAGAGATGACAGGGGGGCCACTAATCCCTGTAGATAACACTTAGCTTTTCCAAAAGTATCTCAGCGATAGGTTTGTGCAACAGAGACTCTGTATCTCCCGATCAAGGGAACCACTTTCCATAATAAGGTCACCCTGACAGCTTAACAGCAGCCCCTGCCTCCAGCAGACAAAAGACATCTATGCCCCAAGAAATATTAGAGCTTCTTATATGGGAACTATTGAGAAAATTAAGGATTATTCAAACATAGAAGGCTGAAATGCATAACCTTCAATAGCTTTGACTGAAAGCTTTACCGAGAGAGCTTTAATACAGCAACAACAAAAAAAAAAACCACAGTAGACAAATGGGAATATTATAAAAATGTACATCGCCTACAAGGATCAGTATCAGGGAGGAATCAGGCCATGTCCATGAACTCCAACTGGTTGCAATTAAAATGGTAAAAAAACAAACGTTTACTAAGACTATATGACAAAACACCTAGGATAAGCTGTCCGAAGCTAATACAGAATCTCAGGCACTCACTGCTTTTACACAAATGAACACCTACATACTATTCTATTTCCTTCAGAGCAACTGGGCCTATTGAATCGGATCTGAAACTCAGGGCTCCCAGGTCCTGAATCAGGTGCCACTTCTCTGCACTGTTTTGTAATAGCCCTGCTAGAGGGTCCTTCGCAAGATGCAGTCTGCACAGTGTCTGAGAGGCTTTTCCACACGTGCATGCCTATGACTGATTTCCCTTTGCAGTGTCTTCTGAGCCCCCAAAACAACCCCCTGTCCCTACATAGGAAAAATTCCTAATAGTCATGTTTGCAGTAGGTGACCCATTTCTCTGACCATACTGCCTGGATCAGGATGGGCAGACTAATTCTCTCTCCTGGGAATTTGGAGTTCGAGCATACTCGAGGTGCTAGCTCATCACTGCTAGTGCTGTCAGTGAAGGTAAGTAAACTCAGGCACGGGGTGCGTGCACATCTCCTGCTGCACAGGAAAGAGTTGACACAGATCTGACCGCCATCCTTGCAAGGCAGGCCCTTGGCTGGTGTCTGGGAACTTGGATTTGGGAGGGTCCTCACCACTCCCTAACCGGTGACAGTGGCTTACTGTCCCTAAACTGTCTGCACAAACCATATGGTCTATGCCAAACATCTGCTTTCCTTCTGGGAGTCTGGAATTTGGGTACATACGAGGCAGAGGTTTCCTACATGAGCAGCCCTCGATAAAAACCTTGGGCTCTGGGTCTCTACCAATGATCTTCCCTGGTTGACAACATTTCACAGATGTTTTCACGACACATCCGAGACTGGGAGTAGAAAGCAGCCTGTGCGACCACGGAGGCTGTCCCTGGGTTCCTCGGGAACTCGCCCTTGCACCTTTGCCTTGCGCCGATTTTGCTTCGTGTCCTTTCATTGTACTAAGTTGAGGCCGTGCATACGACTATATTTTGGGTCCTATGATTCCCCTACTGAATTACCAAACCTGGAGGTGGGCCTGAGGACCCCACACAGCTGCCATGCGGAGAAACACCAGGGAGTGGTGATGGGGAGGAGGCTGGTGCTGCCTTCGTTCCTAAGGGCTTTTAGTGCCAAATTCTACCTACTCACGAGGTTTCCGAGATACCCTGGTGCCCTTAAAATTAACTATGCCTTTTCCCCTAAGTTAGTCGGAGCAGGACTAAGACATTACCGTGGGGGGAGTAATAAAATAAGTAGCATCTCTTACAGTAGTGTGTCACCAAAAAAGACTAACAAAATCACCCAATCTATACCTGCCTTTAAAATAAATTTGAAACCACTGAGGCTGATTAATCAGCTCTGAAATGCAAAATGCTGTAGCTATTTCGTCTTATGTAATGGTACATGCAATATGCCAACTCATTCCTAATGGGTGGCTTTAATCATTTTTAAAACTTCAATATTTTTGGTTATTAGTAACATATTAATCAAAATCTCTGGAGTTTTCTGAGTTCCTACATAATTAAGTGAACTAATAGTCATATTTTGCTTTGGTAGGACAAACAGGCACTAAATGGATGTGGACCATAAATCTCATCTTTCCCGGGAGGAGAATAACAGCGATCTCCTCTGATCCAGTCTATGATAGTTTGTTAAGAGGATTTTTAATTGGCTATAGTGATAGTCCATAATGACTTTAACAGAAAATGTACTAGAGGCTTTAAAAATAAGCCATCTAAAATCAGCATAAACACTGCTGCTGGCATTAAAAGGCTTCTCCAGATAAAATGGGGACTGAAGAGCAGAGAACAGCATTTGCAATCTGAGGTACAAACAAAATTCCACTTAAGTTGCTATGGGACACTCACTTGCCACAAAGCCACAGAATTAAAGCCACAGAAGTAAAATGTCTTTACTCCTTTTTTTGGTTTGTTTTTTTTTTTTAGAGACAGGCTGGAGTGCAGTGGTACAATCATAGCTCACTATAGCCTTGAACTCCTGGCTCAAGCGATCCTCCTGCCTCAGCCTCCTGAGTAGCTGACTACAGGTACATACCACCACACCTGGCTAATTGTTAAATTTTTGTGGAAATAGGGTCTCACTATGTTCCTCAGGTTGGTCTCAAACTCCTGGCCTCAAGTGATCCCCACTTTGGCCTCCCAAAGTGCTAGGATTACAGACGTGAGCCACCACACTCACCTATTGACTCTGCAAGATAGAACCTTCTGGAAAAACCTAATTATTAATGAATATTTGTTAACAACCTAAATGCGATTTCAGCTAAACCCCTTTTACAGATAGGCATTAAAACAATTACCTTGGTTTCTCCTCTTCCATTTCTAAGATAAACCTTTCAATGGCAAGTGTCAGCCACCACGAAGCCATAGGATGCTAGAACTAAGGAGGTCCTAAGGTACCATCTAATCCAACATCCTGCCTTTGAAATTGGGGAGGCATCTTGGGCAGGCCCGGATGGGGAGCAACCTGGGGGAGAGGGAACAGGGTGTGCTGGGCCCCTTTCTCTCCACCACCTGGTCTCCGGGAGCAGCATCACTGTGGTCAGGGCTCTCCTGGATCAGCACGGAATGAGTCCCGTTTAAAAACAGAGTGACAATTAGAACCTGATGTGAACAGAGCTAAGCTACTCTACAAAGAAAAATACTTAGATGATTAATTACTCTGGATATAATGGACAGGCAGGCCACACACACACACACACACACACACACACACACACACACACACAAAGACGTGCTTCAACTATAACGTGAAGAATGACAGAGTTTTGTTTGGAGATGGAAAACTGATAGCTGAGATAGCAGCACCAACATACATCACAAAAATCCGGTTCAAAAGAAAAGATTTTATTTCCCTTTCTCTTTTCCTGTAGGTAGCATGAATCAGGCTTTGAACAATTAAAAGTTCAATATTAATTTTCTCACACTCAAGTTTGAGATTACCATATAACTCCTACAATTTTCATTAATTCAGTGAATTCAATCATTGACTTAATTCAAAACACAACTATTGAGCCGTTCGGAGTGCACACACAGGCTCCTGTCTTGCTGCACATCCAGCCTGACAGGAAGGTGTGTCATGAACACAAAGGACCAAGGCACAAAGTGCACTGTGGTAGGAACGTCACCCCATGCTTTGGAGCCCAGAACCAGGCATCCAGGTGAGGTGACTTCTCCACGAGGTACACTTCCTGAGCTGCAGGAAGGAGCTTCCCCCAGACCTCTGGCTGCTCTGAGTCCTGGACCTGTGTTTATTTTTCTGTCTGGGCACAGAGGAACAGGACATACTGTATATGCAAATGAAGATCTAAATAAGCAAAGCAGACGAAACAAAAATGAAAAGAGAAAAATTTCAAAGATGTCTAGGACAGCCCCAGTCATGGAGAGGAGAAAATTCCAGGGGAGAGAGTAGGAGGCAGCTGTAGGAAGAACATGAGGAGGAAACTGTTCAAAGAACAAATATCCACCTCGGCTGCTGACTAACTTTAGATGTTTTCTGCTTCCTGCAGGGAACACATAGGGCCAACGGATTTGTTCTGAAGCACAGAAACATCAACTAAGTGAGATCCTTTTAAAAGTTTTTTTCTAATTATAAAACAACTGCATGCTTTGCGTTGAA
>RJWJ010030254.1:0-20043 GCA_004363605.1 Indri indri | reverse complement strand
AAAAAAAAAAAAAAAAAAGAATTGATTAAATAAATTATAACCAAATAATGGAATACTCTAAAGCCATAAAAAGAGTAAGTGGGATCATTTTTATTAACATAGAAAGACACCCTTGATATATTGTTCAGTAAATAAAGCAGGATTCTCTGAGTTAAGAGGATTACCTGATGATTTCCCTTTCTGGTTTATATACCTTCGTACAGTTTAATGTTTTTTATTTTTACACAGAATGGTTTTGGATTTCTTTGATTTTCTTTAAATATTTTATTGGATTTTTTTCAAACAAAACAATTTTTGCTTCTTGCAACAATCCTATAGCACAAGTGTACAAAGGTAAAAGCCTGCAATCTCTCCCCAGAGCTCACCTCTGCTCTCCTCTGTGAAACCAATGTGAACAGTTTCACGAGTATCCTCTACATTTTTCTCTAAGTTCATAAAAACATAAATAAGCATGTATTTTTATATATTAGTCTTAATCTTTTAAATGGGATTATAATAAACAAGATTTTGCAGCTTGCATTTTTTATCCAATACTATACCATGAACATCTCTCTGGAGATCAGTTAATTCTTGTCAATATTAATATTCCATAATAAGGATGTAGCAAAATCTATTCAACTATACCCCACTCGGTAGAATAGGGGTTGTTTCCAATGGTATAATCATTTCTCGGGGATAGATTCCTAAAAGTGGGTTTGCTGGGTCAAAAAGTATGCCTACTTTTTTCATTTTAATACTCCTATGCTTTGATTATATATTGTTGTGTAACAAACCACCCTAAAACTTAGTGGCCTAAAACAGCAATGATTTATTATTTCTCACAATATTCTAGCTAGGAAATCAGGTAGGTTTCTCCTGGGTGGCTCTTTTGCTCCACATGACTTCAGCTGGGATCACTCACTTAGCATCATTCAGCTAGCAACCATGCTGGAGATGGTCCAGGAAACATCACTCACAGCTGGTGCCCTGGTGCTGCTCCAGAATTCTCTCCACATAGCTACCTGGGGTTGCTCACAACACTGTGGTCTCAGGGTAGTCATACCTCTTACATAACAGCTGGCTTCAAATAAGGAAAAAGTAGAAGTCGCCAGTCTTTTTAAAGGCTAGGCCAGGAGCAAGTATGACATCACTTCTGCCACACTCTTGGTCAAAACAAGGTTTGAGGCCAGGCAAAATTTACAAGAAGGGGAAGGATCAATGGTGGCCTTCTATGGAAACTATCTACCACATCCTGGATTATTTTTCAGATGTTTAAGAAATTCACATTCCAGATAGCTTCATGCAAAAAGTACCTATTTCCACAAGCACTAGATAGTTCTCTCTTAATTTTGCAAAAATGTTAAATTCCTTCCTCTCTCTTTCATATCCTTTTTCCCTTTTCTATTAAATTATCTGTTTATCAGTTTGTAGGAGTTATTTGTAAAATACAAAAATTAGCTGTTTGCCATGTTGTGGAACAAATGTTTTCTGCTAGTCTCTCAATGTTTTGGTTTGTTTTATGGTATCTTTGGCCATATAGAAATTTATAAATTTATATGTGGTCAATCTTGTCAGTCTTTTTCTTTGTCTTGCCAAGCAGATGCTCCTCCACCCCCAAAGTTATCCAAATAATCTAAATGTTCATGTATTTTGTTTAATATCTTCAATGCATTTGAAACTTATTTTTATACATGATTAACATAGGGAAACTAACTTTGTCTTCTTTTGGAAAAAAGCTAGTTATGCCACAATAATTTATTAAATGTGGTTTCCTTTTCCATTGATTTGAAATGTAACCTTTATCACATATTAAATTTACTACTTATATTTGTCTCTATTTCTAGATTTCTCTTCCATTTATTGATCTCTTACTCGTTTTTGTCATTTGAAAAATAAGTTTGTTCTAATAATCAAAAAAACACTAATAATATTTACATTTTGAAAAAAGAAATGCCAATACTAAATTAATTTTTAAATTATGGTAATTTTAATAGATCTTGGATACTAAAGATGGTTATACAGTTATGTGCCTCTTTTCTAGTAGAAAAAAATGGAAATTTCTTTAACCTTTATTAATAGTGGTAGTATATTATGACAAGAGGAAAGGGACTAGCAGTATTCCTAAGGAGTTCTTCTACTGGAGATTTTTCAGAAATATATTCTGTCATGCATTCACAATGAATTGAGCACTATGCTAAATGATGGAGACAGACATAGTCAGGCATGGGTATTGTTATATGTACTTTCCAGAAAGCAGGCAGCAAACTGAAACAAATTAGAAAATAATAAAGCAAATGGTTTTCAGTAGAACTACACTGAATATTTTTCTTTCATGAAGTATTATGCAAATGATAATTTTATTAAAAGACCATGTATTTGATTAAACTATCCTGACATATAATCCTTTGTGATTGGAGGAAAGAAGGCCTAAAATATTAAATATGAAGAAAAACATTCTCTAAAATCCAAAGACATGTGATATTCAAATCCAAGAGAAAAAAAAAGTTAATGTCTTGGCATTTAGTGTTCCATCTTGTTACATTCTAGGAGAGGAAATTTTAGTTTTAAGCCACATTCCTAAAAGTCTACTCTATCTAGCCTTATGTTGTTTGAACTAACCATTAACTATATGTAGCTAGGACTTAAACTGTAGCAGCCTGCTGAATTTCTGGATCTTAATTTGGTAAGCCTAGCACAATATGCCAAGGTAAAACATTATCTAGTCAGTTCTTGAGTTTCTGGCTTTCTGAATAGAGTCACCTGCAAGCTCATAGAAAGTCAGCTATCTGGAGAGGATCATAATTTATTTCTAGGATGAATAAAACGAAACACTGAGCCCTTAGCTGTGCAGAGCCTGAGAAAGGAGTCACTTTGTAAGATTGCTTTGAAAATGTGATTGGACAAAATAGCTGAGTGTATCATGTCCCAATGGGGCTTAGACGAGAGTTTTGTAGGAAAGAATCGCACAAAACAGGAAGATTGTTTGCCATGTCAAAGGCCTCAAAATGTAATCAGAAGTGCAAAGCTATTTTAGGTTACTTCATGTTATCTTTGGGGAAAAGACAAAGGACAAGAAAAGGTCATTTTAAACTACTTCCCTGATGCTGGTGGCATCGGAAAGAAATTCTAGACCAGAACCACACTACTATTTTCCTAATAGAACATCTTAACCCCTTCCACTCCTCTTTCCAATGTGTATGAAACAAGCAGTAAGACCAGATTTCTTTTTCTGAAACAACTTACAAATACACAGAGCAGATCTATATAGCCTTGTTTCTCTGTTTTTTTGTGGAACTTTGTAAAAACGCATTTTTTAAATTGTTATGGGAAATAATCCTATCTCCAGGTTTTTTACTTCAAGAAAAGCTCAGAGATACCTGACTGGGTCCAGGGAACAAGAATCTAGAAGAAACTGAGATATGATTCTCAGTGTTCTTTTTGACTTTGTTTGCCAGTTCTATAAAATAGTGCTATATCATACAACCTGCCACTCCCAGAATGGTAGAATTGCTGGCAGAGGGAAAGGTTTACACTTCCTCCAATCACCGGTAATGCCTACCATTTGTTTCTCGTTTGTATCTGCCAGGGTACCAGCACTACTAGTTAACGGCTATCCTAGACCTGGTTGTAACAGGTAAATTCTTACCACTGTGAGTCAATCTTTTTCTTCTTTTTCCCTTTCTTTGAGGGCCTAAGGGTTTTGTTGGTTGTTTGGGGGAGGGGGAGTAGAGCTAATTTGAATATTGGTAAAGTTTTTGTTTTTATTACTTAAGCTCAGTTCTAACCAAACAAATCAGATTTAAAGTAGAAGAAACTGCCCTTATTCACATAACTTATTTTGCTGTCTCCAAAGTACTGAGGGCTTTTTTTCCCCGAGACAGGATCTCGCTCTGTTGCCCATTCTGGAACACAGTGGCACAATCATAGCTCACCGCTACCCCCAACTCCTGGCCTCAAGCGATCCTCCGAAGCTAGGAGTATGGGCACACACCACCATGCCCCACTAATTTTTAAAAAATCTTTTTGTATATACAGGGTATCGCTATGTTGCCCAGACTGGGCTCAAACTCCTGGCCTCAAGCAATCCTCCTTAGTATGCTTTTTAAAATGCACACTAAGACCACCCACGGTCAAAAAATGAATTAAGCATGCTGTGGTGGAAATGGAAGGATAACTGATCCCTGAAGATGTCCATCCCCACCCCCATCCCTGGAACCAGTAATTGTATTTGGTTACATAGCAAGGGGGAATTATAGGATATGAGAATGACTCAACCCACCTGTCGCTGGCTTGGAAGATGGAGGAGGGGAGCAATAAACTAGGGAATTCAAGTGACCTCTAACGGTGCAAAAGGCACAAAAGTGGATTCTCCTTTAGAGCCTCTTAAAGGAAACAGACCTGCCAACACTTTGATTTTAACTAGTGACACCCATATCAGACTTTTACCCTACAGAATTCTAAAATAATAAATTTGTATTATTTCAAGCCACTGAATTTGTGGAATTTGTTTCACTAGCAGGATACTAATACAAACTCCTCTTAAGGTTCTAGTAACAGTTGTTTAGCGTATGGACATCAGGTGGGCTGTTAATTCTTTTTGTGTAGTAAAAGCCCACAGTGGGGTCTGTAAAACTCCTTATCCCGAATTGTCTCAGCCCTAGAAGGCTCCTTAATCACCCTCACTAAAGTAAGGGATCTGGTAAAAACCCCGATCAATTAGGATCCTTTGTGTAACACTGCTGTGAAGGAATGAGATCAAGCTCAAAGTATTCACATTACAGCATTTAAAATGTTCCAGACATCTGGCTGCGGTCCTTACCCTGTGCTTCCTTCCATCTAAGTCTGTTGAAGAGGTGATTCAGCACCACCAGATTCTCTGACAAAAATACCAGTGGAATTACAGAGAAAGTTCATTCCCAGATGCAACCTATTGTTTCATCACCAAGCTATCACACACCACATTGTTTAAATATATTGCCCCATGTCTAATGCAGTGTTTCTGACTGAGCCTGTGAGTTAATTAGGAAAAATTAAATACAGGGATGCTCAGGCCCAACTTTGGAACAATTAAAACAACATTTCTTAGTGGGACCTAAGCAAAAGTATTTTTTTTTTTTGAGGTTCCCTAAATGGTTCTGACGAAAAGTAAAAATGGAGAACTACTGGTGTGATAGTAATGTACGCCAGAAACCATGAATTTTAAAATAAACAAGTTCTTATAAAGTAATAAGCTAGTGCATAATGATACTACAGAAAACCAAATGTACAAGTAGATTTGTTCTTGCATACTTAAAAGAGGTCTTTGGGCTAATCCTCCATGAAGAAACTAAGACACTACCATAAAAGGATTTTCATCCTCAGACGAAGCAGATGAGACTGATTGACAGACAGTGACTACTTTCTACTCTTCTCAAAATTTATGTGCCTCTTTCCAAAATTAGGCTACATATCTGTAATGAGAGAAGAAAACATATGCCTGCAGATCTCTTGTGAAAAATTCCACTTAGTTTAGAAAACTTTTTGCTTGCTTTTCCACATTTTCTAAAAAGCATCTAAGAAATTTGCCCAACAGAATCCCAAGTGAGAGAAAAGTGTGCTTGGATATTACCGTGACTCCACAAATTCTACCTTGACAAAAGTAATGAAGAAGTTAGATGCTTGACTGCACTGTGACCACCCCCATCGTCATCACACCAGCTCGGAAGCCCAGGACTGTACTGTTTGAGAATATTCAATTCTTCCCTATAAGAAAAGAAAGAAGATGGACAACTCATGCATTAAGCACAGATGTTACTAATTTGCGAGACGGATTAAGTCCGTAGAGCATATACACATAAATACAGATAGAAAAGCCTGGAGAGACCAACATACCTAATATTCATGGGGCATGAAATATGCTAGAGACACTTAATATTCATTACTATCAATACATATTCATAATATACTAAATATACAGGAGACTAAACATTCACAGGTCTTAATTCTGCCACCTGGTGGTGACACTCAACTTGGCCCCACCTGTGCTGCCCGAGAAGTGCGAGACCTGCACCTGCACCTGCTCACCGGGCTAAGGCCGCGCGTCCTTCCCCGCATCTCCCGCCCTCGCGTCGGAATACAGCTCCTGGAACACGGGGATCGGGTGACTGAATTCCGTGACACACGCTAGGAGCTCAATAAATGTTTGCTAAACGGAAAAAGTTCAATTCAGAACGTGTAGAAACCCCGGATTATATGTTTTCTCCAAATACTTAATTTACAGCATTATTTTTGTAATCTGTGATGGCTAAATTGTGGGTATCACGGTTTTTTGTACGTATGTTAGGCACATAACTGGCGACACGTAAGGCGAGGTGACACCACCGTCTTCCCCGCCGCGCGGACCGCGGAGCACAGGGCATTTGGCGCGGGGTAAACTCCAACGCCCACCGTCTCTCTCCACCTAGGTTTTGGGAGCTGGCGCTCGTAGACAGCCGCCTTTGCGTCTCACAATGAGGCCCAAGCTCGCCGGCGGGTCGCAAGCCGCTCCCGAGCGGCGGTCTCCCGGGGGCGCGGACTCCACGCCACGTGACTCCGGGACGGCCAGCGCCCGGGCCTTCCGAAAACGCCTCCCCCAGGGCGGCCGCTCGGTCCTTCCGCGAGGTCATCGGCGGCGCAGACAGAAACGCGTGAGTGACGTTACCTAATCACTAAAGAGACGCCCCACGGCCAGCACCGCCCTCGGGGCCGGCCGACTCGCCCGGCTCCTCCTGGTGAGCCGGCCCGGCCCGCCCCCGTCCCCTCACCGCCCAATGGGCGCCGTCGCGGCTCAGAGCGCGGCCGCGGGAGAAGGTGTGGGGCGGACGGACGCCGAACGGCAGTTCACGTCAACGCGGTGTCGTCACGCGTCGACGCTGGGGACGTACCTGTCGGGCGCCCGACTCCTGCGGTTTCTCTTCCCCTTCCGCGGGTCAGGGCCGGTCCAGTGCGGAACCCGCAGCCCCTTTCGAGTGCTAGTTCGCCCGCGGCCCGGAATCGGGCTGGATAATGACGCGGAAGGGTGTGGTGGGGTGAAAGCCATTCTACACTACTCCTGGAGTTAGAGCATGGGTTCAGTTTTAGTCTTTGAAGAGGGAAGTGAGGTTGGAGATTTCTATTTTTAATTTTGGGTAGAAACAGGTTTACTCCAGGGCCCTCCAGAGCAAGAGGATTTAACTTAATGCTGCTCCCGTGTTTGAAGGCGGGCAAAAAAAGTCCCACCTGGCGAAATTTCTCTAATGCCCTACTCAGTAGAGAAAGCCAGGTGTCTTAAATCGCGTTAGTTTTCGTGGTGTCGGGCTTTCTTCAGGTGAAGCTCCCAGGGTAGTTAGGTTTAGGTTCGAAGCAGATGCAGAATCCAAAGGCAGCGCAAAAAACGGCCACCGATTTTGCTATGCCTCGGAGCTGCGAGGTGAGTTGCATCGTATGAGTGAAGGTTTGTTAGCTGTGATGTTCACAGATTTTGGGTCACCTGTGAAGCCAGGGCTGTCATCTTGGTTTCTGTTATAACCGATGTACCTACATGATGTTGATACCCATCCTGATTACGTATGTACCCTCGGACGTTCTTTAAAATTTCACCCATTTCCTGTAGGACCTTTGAAGCAAATGGGAGTAGGTTCCAGGAGATTAATTTTGAACTTAGAGGTTTTACTTTCGCTAAATTTGCCCAAATCTAAAAATAATACTCCGTTTTTCTATCTTTAGATTTACATGTGTATATAAAACATTTTTGTGTATATATTTGTGTTTTGATCTTGAGCTTGTTGGATCAGAAACTACCATAGAATCTTAGAAATAAACTTTGCATGTGGTATGTTTTATTTGTGCGGCATTTGAAAACTGTGGATCGCATAAAAGATAATTACATATACATTATGCATATTAGAGGCCGATATTTGTTTTCTTTGGAAAAAAATTCCCATTTATGAGAATTGAATCAATAGTGACCATAGTTTTTAAAATATATAATTCAAAAGTTCAGTTCTACAAATGTAAACTTTGAGTCATGCAGTTCGTTTACTGCATCACTGTGGCTTGTGTGATTTTTTAATGTTTTCCCAAATGATTTCCTCTTATCTCTAAAGAGTTACTTTAGAAGATTATTTTCTTGATGAAGTCGGTATGGAAATAATTTAACTGTCAGTCAATTCTGTGTGCCTTTGTGAGCCACTACAAAATAGTATATATTTCAAGAGTACATATGGGAGTTAAAATGCTTATGTATATATTGTCAACTTTCATCTTAAAAGGTGCTGTTTATTGTTTTGTGATACAGTATGGCTTAAAAACCGTGTGTGACCTATAAGTATTTTCTCAACTGGAGTTAGCTTGTGTGACCTCTAGTTAATAGGGACAGTGAGTGTTGGCAGAATCCATCACAGGTTGCATACCCTTTCCATCCCTTACTTCCCCCCCCACTTCAAAGACTTTGATTCTTTGCTTGAATTATTTTGTTTAAGAGGTCAATATGAATGTATAGTATCTACATCTTTACTTGGAAATTGTGCTTTAGTATGTGTTATTAATTACACATAGCTCATTAGGAATGTAAATATTTAACCTGGGTTTGGATATGTATGATTCAGGAGAACAGATTTGCTGAGGTTATGTGTTTATGTTAGTATAACAAATTGGCTATTTTCCAGTCATGTTGGTGATAGGCTTCCCGTTTCCTGTTGTGACATGTTGGTAATAATTTTCAGACCTCTCAGGGAGCCAGATTTGATCTCTGTGGTCGGTCATATATCAAAGCAGTATCCTGTGGGGTTTGGCCACTAACACTGCTTTGTAGAACTTCCAGCTTAGTTTGTAGTCAGACTTGAATGCAGGGATCTAAAATGTATAATATGATGTAATAAGTGTTAATATTTATTGAGTGCATTGTATGGTTCAGGCTCTTTTCTAAGTGATTTTTGTGGATTATCTCAATTTTCACACCAATTCAATGAAGTAGGTACTTTCACTATTCCCATTTTACAGGTGGAGAAGCTGAGGCACAGGGGATTTAATTAACTTGCCCAAGGTCCCACAGCATTAAGTTTCAAACTGAGACTGAAGCCTGGCAGTATAATTTCAAAGCTCTGGCTCTCAATGGCTGCACTGTACTGCAGTTCAGACTAGTCAAAGTGCTAGAGAAAAAGATAGTATGAGAGACATGGCACCCTACGTTCATTTATTTTTTAGTTATAAAAGGAATGTAAAATTACAGAAACTATGGAAAATCGTGTTTTTAAAAGAAAAACTCATTGCTACTCTAATAAACTTTGTTTTTTATATGCACATTCACATCTGTACATAAACATTGTAACTATGATTCATTTTGAATTTAAAGATAAATCTTCAGTGAATTATAAAAAGGAGGATGAATCCCACTGCCCCAGTGACATTGCACATTTGATCTACAACTTTGACTGGAACCCAGTTAGATATATTTCTTGCCATTTCTATGGGAAATAGTTCAACAGTTTGTCTTTTAAAATCATGAAAACTGTCTGTCAAAGTCTTGATCTTCCACAGGATCTTTTTTATTGGATTAGTGTTTTATCTTTCTGTCTTGTTATTGTTTGAGCCTTATGTTTGTTTGTGTGCTTTTTCCTTTGTCCTTTTAAAATCGTCTAGCAACCCCTTAGGTTGTTTGTATATCATGGCTATTGTGAATAATAGCATTTAACTTTTCAATGATGCTGAAAGATTTTGTAAGTGTAAGAAATTTTCTTCAGAGAGCTATTTCTTTTAGCGGGTTATTTATTACTTTTTGAAGAAAAATATAAGGTATAACAATTTAGACATACGGGTAACTGAATGGACAGTAAGGATAAAATACAAAGTAATATTACTTTCAGGAGAAATCAGTTAAATTATTTTGTATGTGTTGACAATTTGTATTAAAATAAATTTTCTGCTTCAGTAAACCTGTGGGTCTAATTAGCAAACACTTCCGCCCTTTCCTCTGTCTGATCTTGCTCTTTTGTCCTTTTTTTTTTTTTAAACAAGTCCTATTGTGTATGCGTCTTTTATTGTGATGCTTCCTATGGTTCATGGAAGTAGATAGAGTTTAACAGTTTGCTCAAACATATCTCTACGTATAATACTGTTTTTGCATTTTTTGTATTACCAAAATGAAAGAATACTCATTTTACCTACTTTCTGATAGCATTCAGTGACCCTAATCTATAACAGGTCCTTTTAGATATTGAGTATCTCTGATGTCTTCCATAAATGCACTAGAAGATGAAATCACTGTATCTGAAGAAAGAAAATCCTATAAAATCTGTTTAAAATCAAATGAGTGTAGGAAGGATTAGTTTTGTTGATTTTACTTTGGTACTTTGAGGACTTGTTTTAAATCAAACCCTGCTCAGCGTTGATATCAGTAGGCCACACTTAATTCCCATGGTATAGTAGTGACCTTTGTAATCTATCTTTTGTGATGTTTTTAGATCTGAATTTTCCTCAAACGATTCTATATTAGACTGTCTTTGAGTTAATTGAGCTATTGAATTAACTTTCTTCAAATCTATATACATACTTTTTTTTTGGTGTGCTGCTTTACTATATAAATACTTTCCTCAGTGTCTCATTAGTTTGATACATATCAAATTAAAATATTTAGAATATTCAAAATGTGTGTACTTTATATCTAATTTCTTTTTCCATTGACTTTGAAATGTGTGATCTGTGTATAGATAATTAGTATTAATTAGTAAATAGCTCTGCCTAATTTTAATTTAACTACAGTACTTCCCGTTTTGTTTTGTAATTACTTGATTAAAAAAAGGAGAAAAGATCCTTCCCTCAGTATAAAATCTCATGGAAAAAAGAATATGGCACAGATTTCCAACGGGGATCCAACAGATCCGGCTGCCACTGGATAGGTATTTCTATCTGGATATCCTGGAATTGTCACATATGCAGCATGTCCACCTGTTTTTCCCTCTGCACTATTTTCCAACTACTTTGTTTTATTGACTCTTCGATTTCTAGAAAGAGACAAGTTTTTTCATTAAAAATAGAGAAAGAAATTTTAGACATTAGTCATTGATGCTCACCTTGCCCTTGCTCTCCGTAAATCCAGATTTATTGATATTTTTTCTTTGTGACCCCTGAATATACATTCTTTTCTGTTTTCACTGTGGCTTTAGATCCTTTATTATTTCATATTGGAACAGTTCCAAACTAAGTGGTATACCTGCCTTCAGTCTCCTCTTCCTGGCACGTTCCTTACACAAATGCCATTATACTCTTCTCAGCCCAGCTTTCTTTGTATCATTTCTTTGCTTAACCTTCTCCACTTTCCTTTGATCTGCCATTCAAGTTCTTTGATTTCTTTCTCTATCTTTCTCTCTCACTGTAGCTTTAGTGCCTTGGGCTCTAGGCCAGCATTCCCAAAGTGTATTCTCAGAAATACTATTGTAATACCATAGAATGTTAATAGGTGTTACATGGGATTGAGGAATCATTCCCTTGTAAAATAAATTTGAGAAACTTTTCATAAATTTTGTTTATGATGTTAACGTTTACTACAGATCTTCTCAAGAACCTTTTTTGTACTGTTAGCCATTACAATTCTAGATGGGAATATGATGTATTGCCCAAACTTATTGATCATGAAACTTTTTGTTGGACTAGTATTCTGTGCACATAGTCACCTACAAATATTTTTGTTGTTTTCTCAGCTCCATAGTTTGACTCAAGCCATGAATTTTGCTTAGATATCCTCTTCTCCCATCTCTGCCTCATAAAAATCCTACTTATCTTTTAAGCTCCAACTCAGGAGTGTCTCTTCCAAAGAAATATTCTCATCCTCAGTCATAGTTGGATGTAGTCTTTGAGCTCTTATTAACAATTCTTGTGTTTTCTGTGTTATCTTATGTTTTCTACCATGTACTACCTTTTATTATAGGGATATATATACACTACTATACTAATTTTTTGGAAGATATTACAGCATCCGTCTTGATAATGTATAATATAATTTATGCTCAAGTTTACTGAAAGCTGTAGGGCCTATACAAATATGATGGCATTAATACGATAAAAACTGTGTTTATATTTGTTAAAATTTGTTTATGGTAGCTATTCCATAAACATTAGTAAACGAGTAAGTGATTATGTTGAAATTCATTGTCACATTTTGATCTGTGGCCAGTTCTTAGTACAAACAGTTCTTGAAATATTTATATGAGAATGCTCCTTCCATACAAATGGCTAGATCAGTCAGGGTTTCCCCTCCCTGCCATCATTGCTCACGAGACTTTTGTTCACTCTAATTGCTGACATTGAGGATTTTTATTTCTGCTTTCACCCACATTGTTCCTACTTTTTTCTTTCATTTACTATTCAGATAGTTGACTGACAAACCTTTGGGACTTGGTCATGATCCTCAACCCTACGCAGTCTCTTTCATGGCAGAGACAAACTTTGTTGGGAACCATGAAAAATTAGTGTGCCTGTGTTAGGCTGTGGGTCCTTAGCCACTTATTTCCTGGGTCTTCCTACTTTTGCTCCCCTGTTCTCAACCCCCGAATTCTGGTGGCATACTGCTTAGTATTTGCCGTTTGGGGGCTAGATGGGTGTGTGCTGCAGGTAACTTTCTTTATAGTCTGACTTTGAATAGAAACTAAAGCCTGGATGTATAATCCTGAAGTTTGAAAGAACACTCTGGTCTTGAGTTCTGTGAGTTGTAGGAGACTGAAATTTGTTTGTGCCAACTGTTTTCAATCAGCCAAATTGGAAATTTAGTGGCTATCTTAAACTTCTTCTTTACCATTCCCCACATTTTATTAATTACCAGGTACTCTTAAATATTTCTCAAAACTCCCTCTGCTTCTCTATATTGCTGTGTCTTAGCGTGAGGGGAAAAACAACACCCAAAGTGTTTTTCTCTTCCCTTACTCGACACAGCAACAATTAACACATAAGACTTCTGTGAGCAGATGGGGGTGGGGAGGCTTCCCCACACACCAAAGCAAGCATTCAGTTGTGCGGCAGTCACCAGCTGGGTGTCCTTCAATTCCAACACTGTCCACCTGGCGATGGTGTCAGATCCCACAAGTCGAGGGCTCAGTCCTAAAAGACCATCCCCCTTCCCACTTCCAGTGCCAAGCCCCAGGCTGTTTTACCTGTGCTTCTGAGCAACTGGCTATAAATCAGGGATCCCATGACCTCCTCCTTGGCTTCAACTAATTTGCTAGAGCGGCTCACAGAACTTATGGAAACACATTTACCAGTTTAGTATAAAGGATATTACAAAGGATACAGGTGAAGATATGCATGGGGTGAGGTATGGGGGAAGGAAGCAGGGCTTCCATGCCCTCCCCAGGCACGCCACCCTCCAGGAACCGCCGTGTGTTCAGCTATGTGGAATCTGTCTGAACCCAATCATTGTGGGTTTTTATGGAGGCTTCATTGCATAGGCATGATTGACAACCATGTAGAAATACGACTGGACAAAAAGGGTATGATCTAACACTATAGACTGAGTAAGGAAACCCCGCAAGGCCTGTCTGTTCAGATCCTTCTTGGCCTCTCTGTGCAGCGTTCCTTCCTCCGCAGTACAGGGTAAGACCCTTCTGAAGTGAGGGTCTTGTGACTCACAATCAGAAATGGGGTAGAAGTTTAAAATCCTGCCTTGGGCTGGTGAAAGGAGGGAAGGAGAAGGTCAGAGAGAGAGGTTCTTTTTTTCTGAGGCCTGAAGTGCCCAACATTGTTAGAAAAGACTGTAATAAGGGGTGCGGAAGTTATGAGCCAGGACCTGGATGAAGACCAGTGTGTATCATAATATCACATTTAGTTCAATTGTGCCCTGTCTCATGTTTAGAATTGTTTAAGGGTCTCCTCTCATCTGACTCTTTTCTCTCTCTGTGCCACCATGCTTGGCTAATTATTATTTTTTTTCTTAGACACAGGGTCTCATTGTGTTGCCCAGGCTGTTCTTAGACTCCTGACCTCAAGTGATCCTCTGGTCTTGGCCTCCCAAAGTGCTGGAATTACAGGCATGAGCCACGTGCCTGGCTGCCTCTCTCTAGCTGTAGTCTTCTGTCTCTTGCCCTTCTGTCTGTTCTCCACACTGCTGCTGAGTGCTGGCTTGCCGAAATTCACATCCAATCATGTGGTTTCTCTATTTAGAGCTCTTAATGGCTTCCCCTGCGTATAGTGGAGGACACGAGTCCCTCCCTCCATGATCAGGCCTACGTCTGCCTCTCTAGCTACTCTCCAGTCCCCTACTGCTTATGTAAGCTACCCAAACAGGTTTCATTACATACTTCCGTGTTTTTGCACATACTCTTTTCTTGTTGTCGTCTGTGTTAACTTTTCACCTCATCTTCAGTGTAGTTAATTCATCCTCATCCTTTAATATTCTGCTTAAACATTCCCTCTGTTGAGTTCAGACTTTTCCAGCCAGCGTGCTTACTTTTTCTCAGGGTTATCAAATACCTTGTATATGCCTCTCCTGTGATGCATATCATACCATATTTATAGTTATTTATATGTCTGTCACCTTCATGCCTTGGGAACAGGAACCATATCTTATTCATTATGCCAGCACCTGGCTTTGTGCCTGCCACATGCTAGGTGCTCAGTAAGTGGCTATTGAATAAATTAATAAATGACTCTGAGAACTAGCTGTGGCTACTAGGTATTGGTGATCCTATAAACTGAGATAGGAAAAGTGGGAGGACAAGCAAGTTTGGGGCAAGTATTTAGGTCTTGTTGAATTTTAGCCCTCATATGATATCCAGGAAGAGATGTACCCATTCACTTGTTATGCACTTGTTATTTACTCATACTATAAATATTAATGGGACCAACAAGATTTTTTTTGTAGATATAGACAAGATTATTCTAAAATTTACATGGAAAGGCAATGAAAAAGAAGAATAGGGTGTGAGAAATCAATCTACCCAATTTCAATCTTACATAGCTCTAGTAATCAAGACTGTGTGGTATGGGCACAGATACAGACACATAGATCAGTGGAACAGAGCAGAGAACTCTGAAATAGACCCACATAAATATGCCCTACCAATTTTTGTCAAAGGCGCAAAACAATTCAGTGGAGGTAGACACCTTTTTCAACAAATGGTAGTACAGCAATTGGACATTCATATGCCAAATAAATAAACCTCAACCTATGTCTCATACCTTATGTGTATAAAAAGTAACTCAAAAAGGATCACAGACCAAAATGTAAAAAAATGTTAAACTATAAAACTTTAGGAATGAAACATAGAAGAAAATCTCCAGGTGGGGCTAGACGAAGATTTTGTTGACTTGACAGCAAAAGCAGAGTCCATAGAGGAAAAACTGATTAAACATCATCAAAATTAAATATTTTTGCTCTGTGGCAGACCCTGTCGAAAGGAGGAAAAGACAAGCTAGAGAGTGCAAGAAACTATTTGCAAACATGTATCTAAACATGTCTAACAAATAACTATTAATGGTATCTACAATACATAAGAACTCTTAAAACTCAACAGTATAAGAGCAATCCGGTTAGAAGATGGGCAAAAGACATGAACAGTCATTTCACTGAAGAGGATACACATACAGCCCATGAGCACTTAACCGGACGTTCAACATCATTACCCATCAGGGAAATGCAAATTAAAACAACAACGAGATACTGCTACACACCATCAGAAAAGCTAAAATAAATAGTTTCAACACTGAATGCTAGCAAGGATGTCAAGAAACTGAATCACTCATACATTGTTGGTAGAAATGTGAAATGGTTCAGCCACTCTGGAAAACAGTTTGGCAGCTTCTTAAAAAACTAAACATGTGACTACTGTATGACCCAACTATTTCACTCCTCAGCATTTCTCCCAGAGAAATGAAGACTTAAGTTTATTAATTTGTAGATGGATATTTATAGTAGTTTTATGCATAGTTGGCAAAACCTAGAAAAAACCAGTTGCTGTTTGGTGGTTAAACTGGTACATCTGTATCACAGAAGGGAAGGAGCTACTGTTACACACGGCAACCCAGATGAATCTCCAAAGAATTACACTGAGAACAAAGAGCTAATCCCAGAAAGTAACATATAGTTTCATTTATGTAATGTTCTTGAATTGGCGACATTATAGAAATAGAAAGCTGATAACGAACGGGTTGCTAGGGGTTAACGAGGGGATGGTGTGCTGGAAAAAGTGACGGTGGCTGTCAAAGGGCAGCAGGACAGATTCCTGCCGTGATGGAATGTTGTGTATCTTGACTATATCAATGTCAGCATCCTGATCGTGATACTGTACTAGAGTTTTGCAAGATGTTACTATCAGTAGAACCTGGGTACAGGATTTCTCTGTATTATTTATTATTAATACAACATGAAAAACTGCAATTGTGTAAAAATAAAAAGCTTAATTTAAAAAACTGAACACATAATGTGTCAGGTATTTTGCTAACCATTGACTATGCAGTATTGAGCCAGAATTGACACATTGTCAGATCTCATGACACATTCTAGAATGGCAGACAGATGTTAAGCAAATAATCATGTAAGTATAATATTACAACTGTGATAAATGCTATAAAAGAGAGCTATAAGAACTAATAATGAGAAAATTTGATCTAGTCAGGGAAGATTTGACCCAGGTAGTGAGTAGGTCAGAGAGGCTTTCCGTATTAGCTGCATGATTTAAACTCTGTGTTCTCTTCTGTTAAATGGGGATAATAATAGTACCTAAGCTTTAGAGTTATGTTTAATAGAAATATTAAATGAATGAACTTGTAAAGTGCTTAGGATAGTGGCTAGCATATGGTAAGCTCTGTTTAAGAGTTCGTTAAGTAAATTTTAAAGAGGGATATTTAGGACCTAAAGAATGAGTAGGAGAGTTACTTAGATAAAGAGTAGGATATGTTCCAGGCAGAGGCAGCAACGAAGGCCTGGGGCAGGAGGCAGTAAGGAGCCTGGTAGGACTGAGAGACTGAAAGATCAGTGAGTCTGCAAGAAGTACACACTGAAAAATGAAGCTGGGGAACTAAGCAGGGGCTGGACCACGTAGGGTTTTGTCTGCTGTGTTAAAGAGTTTGTCTCTTAAGGGTGGCAGGAAATGATGAAAAGATTTCCCCACGGAATGGGAGAGATTATGATCAGATTACTTTTTCAAAAAACTGTGCTAGCTGCATTGTGGAGATCAGATTAGAGGGGAGCAAGGTGATTACATATAGGTCATTTAGGAATTTACTGCAGCAAACCAGGCTTTATCCCTGCAAATTTTCATAGTTTATTTCTAATCTTCATAACTCTACACGAATATATTTGCAAGCTACTGTGTATCTCTTACAGTGTTTTGAAATGGTTTTAAATATAGTTTTTGACAATTACAATGGAAAAGTTATCTTTGCATTTTTTTTTTATAGGCAAAATTTTAGCTGCTGCATTATGGTTTAAATAGCCTTTTGTGAACAAACCTGGGAATTGGGTTTAGAACCTAAAAAGATTTAACACTGGTATTCAGATTTTCTTCTGTTGTATTTCCTTTATGCTAGCATCGAGATCTGAGTACTTTATAGCAGTGCCGTTCAAAAAAATATTTGTGCTGCAGGTATGAGCCACATACGTAATTAAACTTTTTAGTGGCCACATTAAAAAGGTAAAAAGAAAGTAGTGAAATTCATTTTAATATATTTTATTTAACCTAATATATCTAAAACATTTTAACATGTAATCAATATAAAATTATTAATAAAATATTCAACATTCTTTTTTCATATTTAGTCTTAGAAATGCAGTAGGTATTTTATACTTAGAGCACATCTCGGTTTGGACCAGCCGTGTTTTGAGGGCTCAGTGGCCGTATATAGCTAGTGGCTGCTGCGTCACACAGCATGGCTCTATAGCTTTCTGGGTTAATAAGAGGAATGGGTTTGTTTTTTTTTTCTTAAGTTATCAAATTTATAGAACTAGAAACCCATGCAGGCCAGAGTTTAATTAGTTTATTTGGAACGGAGTTGCATGCTTTTGTTATAAAGATCTGGAGTATAGATGTCTCAGAGGTGTTACGAAATTAATTTTTTTTTAACAGTTTGAAAGTTAAATTTCCAGTTATCACTTACGATTTTTTGAGGCACTTCTAGGGAAGAAATGGAAGAGAGATAGGTCCCAGTACATAGAAAGATTTTTTTTAGAGAGATTTCTCAATGCCGTGTAGCCTCTAGCCATTGTTCACTAAAGTACGTTATCACGTGTATTAAACACTTCTTCTCTGATAACGTAAAGAAATGAAGAATAGAGTGTCTCTATTCTTTGCAAAATCTTAGCATACATGCTTTGATACATCAAAATTAAAATGATTCTTTCTTTTTTTTTTTTTTTTTTAAATAGTGACAGGGTCTTGCCATGTTGCCCAGGTTGGTCTCAACCTCCTGGGGTCAAGTGATCCTCCTGCCTCAGCCTCCTGAGTAGCTGGGACTACAGGTGCATGCCACTAGCTCCCAAATTTAAATGATTCTTGAACTATTAATGTTTATTTTTTTAAAAAGCCTTCTGGTTATTTACTGAAAGGCTACAATATTTAATTTTGGTTGCCTCTATGGGACTGCAAAATTCTTAGTGTGAACAGTTGTTTTCATACTTTTCTGTTTTAATATTTAACTTAGATATAAAACTCTCACTTTAATATACTCTAACAAATCTCAGTATAATAGGCCATCTTTAGTAGAGGTAACTATAAAACATTCCTAAAGTTGCAAAGCAGTAAATATTTAAGTTTTTCTTTGAAATTTAGGTGCTAATTTTAGTTATTTCCTCCAAGACCAGTTTAATACTGTTATAGAGAAGATTCATTTATTGAAAATTGAATAGGCCGGGCACAGTGGCTCACACCTTTAATAATACTAGCCCTTTGGGAGGCCAAAGCGGGTGGATCACTGGAGGCCAGGAGTTTGAGACCAGCCTGGGCAAACATATTGAGACCCCACTACAAAAGATTTAAAAAATTAACCGGGTGTGGTGGCACTAGTCCCAGGTCTACTGGGGAGGCTGAGGCAGGAGGATCACTTGAACCCATGAGTTCAAGGCTGTAGTGAGCTGTCAATGCACCATTGCACTTCGGCCTTGGCAGAGAGTGAGGCACCATCTCATTAAAAAGAAAGAAAGAAGGAAAGAAAAGGAACGGAGGGAGGAAGGAAGGAAGGAAGGAAGGAAAACTGAACACATTTCTCTTTTTGCCCTCATTGATTGAATAAACAGTTTGACATTTATTGTCCATTCAGCGCACCAGTCATTATGTCACATGCTGAGAATAGAGCCATGCTCTCAAGGAGATCTCAAAACTTCACCTTTTTCAAAGTGATCTTTAAGTTAGGAAGTTCATATATCAAATCTGTTTAAAAGATAGTTATTATCAGTAATATTCTATTTTTCTGAAAAGGAGCAACAAAAGTTTTAGAAGTAATTTTTTATTATTTAAAGCTCAGATTATTTTTCCATGTGCAGAAGGAAAATTTACTGAGGACAAGTGATTGTCTTAAAACACTCCCAGGTCTTCTAGAATTGGAGTAAGCTTACTTCTATTCTTCATCTTCCGTGTTCTGTGTGTACTCGGACTATGGCTTACTGGTTGACTGCTTTTATGCTTGTGTCTTTCAAGTCTCACACATGCACCTTGTAAGTCTATGGCTAATGTCATCACATTTATGTTGAACTCTTATTTTGATGTTGAACAAGTAAGATGTATTTAAAAATCAAACTATTTAGGAGTAATATTGATTTAAAAATAGAGTAAGAACAATGAAAATATATGCTTATTTGAAATTGTCACTTATTGTGACAATTGTCACTTAATTGTCACTTATTATTTTTTCATTGGCTAATGTTTGACCATAGGCTTTGAAGATTTACATTTTAAAATGATGAAAGGAGAATGAAAATATTTAAAATTATTTTTTTTAATTACAGTATTTATTTTTAAAATTAGGTAGTACTTGCACCTGATAAATATTCAAAAGGGACAGTCTCTCTCTCACACCTGGTACTTGAGCCATATTGTTCCCTTCCCTTCAGGCAACTTTCTGGGAAATCCCCCCTGAGATAGTCTCTAC
>RJWJ010030253.1:0-19911 GCA_004363605.1 Indri indri | reverse complement strand
GTGGCTCCCCAGCTGGTAGGCAGTGGCTGGGCTCCGGCCCACAGCCCCTGGGAGCTCGGCTTGGTCCCTCCCTGCCCAGAGCATGTTCAGAGGGTGGCCTGCGCAGTGCCTGCCCAACTAGAGCCTTGGGACCCGTTGAGCAGGCAGACTCTAGATTTTCATTGTGTTATTTTCTTGTCAACAGCTACGTGCATCTTGCGTGAGGCTTATTCTCCCTTGTTTATATTTTTGCAGTCATCGGAACAAGGAGGGTTTCCAAGTAGGAATTTGCTTTCCTGTGTTGATTGACAAGTACTTATTTGTTGCTATTTAAATTTCACAATCAATTAGAAATAATGCACGGAGCCCTCACCTGCAGTTACAGAAGAGCCTGTGCAGTTACCAGCCAGGCCCTGTGAAAGTGAAGCCGCAGCCGCAACGGAGGGCAGGAGGCGATGAAGGAGATGAGGGGCTTGGTCCCGGTTACCGGGGCAAATGAGAGGCTGGCTGAAGCCAGTGGGTCAAGAACAGACAACTGTCAACACTAACCCGAGCCACTGCATAAAACACAGGAGCAGTAAGGACTGTGGAGCGAGGGGCTGTGTTTTGAGTGACCAAGTCCTGATCCCTATATCAGCGTTATTAATGTCAATAGACTTTGCCTAAGTGCGATAAACTGGGCCAAGAGGGAAAGCAGGTTTTAGAGGTGTGGCCATAATCACAGAACAAAACAGAAAAATACACAAGTGGCAGCTATCTCCGGAGAGCTGGAGGTCATTCATATCTTTTCATAAGAAAATGTTTCTGCTCTTCACTTTTTCCTCCCGTGGCTGTTCTTTACTGAGATCTCACACACACACACACACACACACACACACGCACACTGGTGTTACATTCAACGCTGCTGACTGTGTCGAGATGGGTCCTCCCCGTGCCTATGTGGAGGTGGAATTTAAGACATTCTTCATGGAAAGCAATTTGACAATATGTAAAAAAAAAAAAAAAAAACTTTTATATAGTTATAAACATTAATCAGTATCCCATTACTGGGAATCTATTTGAGGAAATATTAAAAATACAGAAAAAAATTTTCATAAGGGGATGTTCTTACAAGTATGAGTTATGGTAATAAAAAGTCAAAACAGTTTAAATGCCCAGTAGTGGGTAGTTGCATTATTACAGACCCACTATCGTGCACCATGCAGTTGTTAAAATTATGTTTTAGAGTGAGATTCAGTGTGTGAACATTCTTACATCGTTGCATTAAATTTCTGCAAAAGCAGGAAACATACACAAATGGTAACTATGGTTGTCTCTGGGTAGTGGTGTTATTGATAGTTTAGATTTTACTCAGGTTTTTTTCCCTTTATTTTCTAATCTCATAATCAGAAAAATATATGCATTTCATTAAAAAATGTATACTCTGCCTTAGGGTTCATCAAAACCTAGTCCTGTTGTTTTCAGAGAGATTGATGGGAAGGTGGGAAGCTTTGGGGCTTTTGATGTGCTATCTAAGGGCAGCTGGGTTTAAGGGGAATAATTTGGCCTGTGATGATTTGCAGTGGAGTTAAGGGGTAGCTTATGCTGGAGCTTTGCAGGTGAGATAACGGCAGAGAATGGCATGTGTCACCATTGGGCACCAGCTGTCATGCTGGCAAAATAGACCGAGGTCCTCTCTCGGAAACTGGTCCATGCCAGCATCAGGGAGTTGAGAGATGGGGTGCTAAACTGAACCCACCCTGCAGTATCAGCTGAAATCAGGGAAGTCACACGTGTTGAAACATGTTGACCCTGGCCCATTCTGTAGGTAAGAGTACAGAGTTTGTGCCAAGATGCCCCTGTATTCGTGTGTAAGTGGAGCTGCTGCTGCAGTAAGGACACCCCAAAGGTAAGGGCCTGAGTAAGATGGAGTTTAGTATTCAAATTTCAGTGAAGGGGTTGCCAAGAGCGGGCCTGGGAGAAAAATTTTTTAAGAATTTTAAAAAGTAATAAATTTCGGTGAACATGAGCGAAGTCTTGCTGGCACACAGCCGCAACTCGTTTGCTTTTGTCTTGTCTGTGGCTGCTTTCCTGCTGTGAGGACAGAGTTTGGTAGTTGGGGACAGAGACCATATGGCCCACAAAGCCTGAAATATTTACTATCTGACCCTTTGCGGAAAAAGTTTGCTGCCTCCTGCTCAGGGGAAGGGCAAAGAGAGAGGAAGACTGACGAAGGTTAGTCCAGACCAGATGTTGGGGTGCCAACGTCAAGAGGAGGCCACTCAGAAGCAGAGTTGGTCCTCAAACCATGCCAAAGGGACCATTAAGTGGGGAGCCGGGAGTTCCTCCCAAGTAATCGCCTCTTGGCAGGTGGATGTGGAAAGGCAGAGGCGGGAGAGCCGGGAGGGTCAGAGGCCGGGCCTGGAGCAGGCTGGGAGCAATTCTAAATTGGGGCACAGTTAGCCGCAGCTGGGTCTCCCCGCACGGCTGCGTTTCTGCTCTAAATCCAAGCCCGGCCTTCGGGTGATTGGGGAGGTTTATTTGTGGAGGTGGGAAGGGAAGACGTTTCATTCAATTGTTTGCAGGCTTGATTTACAGGTGATCTGTAAGGCAGATGTTTGCCATGCGGGCTGTTGTCACCTGTGCCCCTGCGCACGCTCAGGCTGGGCCTGCCCAGGGAGAAGGCTGCAGGCTTCCACAGGCCACCAAGTTAGTGGGTTTGTCACACAAAAAGCAAATCCAGACTTAGCGAGGATGGACTTTTACTCAAAAGGATTATTCGAGGAGGGAGGGACTATTGCAAGCAGCTCCAGAGTTGGCAGATGGTTTTTTCTCGTGAGGAGAGGAGGAACAAGGCTGCGAGGAGCCATGGGGGGAAGCGGGATCAGGGCGCCGAGTTCGGACAGGAGATCAGAGACGGTCTGACCTGAGGCTCGTGTGCTCGGGAGGCCTGCCTGCCCAGGCTGAGCGGGCCGACGTGCAGCGGCCTGAAGGAGCGAAGCTGAACCAGAGCGGGAGGAGCAGCGTTGGCTCCAACTGCTTGGCTGGCACAAGCGGCTCAGCTAAGCATTACTGAAGCAAAGATGGGAATTTAGAGGGTCTGGGTCTGGCCTTGTCCTAGGTGACAAAGGAATGTGAGTCTCACCTAAATCACATGGGGAAGAGGCTTCTTTGCCACAAAGTGGGGAGGGGTCTTTATCTGTCACTTTCCAGGATCAAAGGACTCACGTAAATTCAACATTGTCACATCAGATACGATGGACGTTTTGTGTGCCATGGGAACCACTCTGACATTTGGGTTACACACACATGTAAATTTCCATGATTCATTCTTTTTTTAAAGAACACTGTGGTTATTTATTAAAATCCAATTATTTTAAATAGTGAAAAAAGAACTTCAAATTTGTTTTCATGTTCTTTTTTTTTCCCCAAAACTTTCCTAGGGCATTTTATAGTTATTATAATGTTGCATAATTCATTTTAAATTTGGAATTGTCATTTTGAATTTAAGAAATACCTACTTGGATCATTTTTAAAAATTTTAATTGAAAATCTCTCTTCAAAGGAGTCCCACCCCATGGATGGATGTGCTGTCCTCTTAGCAGCCTGCACAGTGCTAGGGACAGGGGAGACCTTGGAACCCTACACTGTCCTGCTGAACACAGCCTCCCTCATCCCTGACCGCTGGGCGGTTCTCTCAGTGCAGGGCACATGTGGGACAAATATGACGGGTGGAGTACTGGGTATTCCCTGGGGCAGGCCTGGGTGTGACGAGTTCACCTCTCACCACCCCCAGGTCAGAATTGGTCCACTCTGCTCCTGGCCACAGGGAAAGCTGTCTCCCTGCCTTTGATCACAATGCCCAGCTCACAGCCCCTGTCATGGAGGCCACACCACAGGCTCCGACAGCCGGGTCTCTCCTTCTCCCTGAGCTGCAGCTCCAACCACATCTGCAGGAGACCCCAGCAGGACAGGCTGCGGAGACAGGGGGCGATGTTCTCCAGAGGAGGGGGTCACTGGAGGATCAGGATGAGTTCCGTGCTCAGCGCTGCTTTCTGCTTGTTGGAGCCATTTCTATACATCTTTTCCTGGGAGCAGAACTTCAAATAATACAGCAGCTGCTTGGGACCCTTGTTGCTGGGTGCGCAGGTGGCACCGTGGGCTCCTGCTGACTCTCTGTGTCGCTTGGGTGCCCAGGGGCAGCCCTCTGCTCCAGCCCTCCCAGAGAGAATGTGGTCTGGGGCAGGGGAGATCCTGACGCTCCTCTCCCCGAGCCTTTATGCCGAGTAGAGCAGGGAGGTAGCCTGGCGTCTCCTGAGGGCCCTGCTGACGCGGCCTCCTCCTCTGCAGCCTCAGAAGTCTCCCTGCCGGCTCCCGCTGGACAGTGAGCCGCGTGCCTTCGGTTCTAAAATTTCACTCAGACTTGTTTCCATTTTGATCACAGGGAAAATTCATAATTCTCATCCACACAATCTTGGAGAATATTAGATTCCGCTTTTTGTTTTCATCTCTCCACACGCCTCTCCAGCCTGCTACCGTCAGCACCAGGGCATTCACACGCCTCTGCACGCGAGCCTCCGCCTGGGTGCGGGGCAGAGCCGGCCGCCGCTCCCTCCGCAGATGCCCCTGAGTGTGTGACCAGAGTGCGTCTTGTCTGCGAGGCCCTGGTTCCCGGTCAGCATCCTCAGCCTTCACCTAGTCAGTCAGTTAGGAGCTTGGCAGGAAATAGTGATGGTGCAGCCTAGAGCAGGCTCTGCAGGTGGGGCCGGGAGGCCTGGGAGAAGGTCTCTTCTTCACCTTGCACGGAGTCCTCGGCCCTATCAGTCAAACACAGGGTTTAAGTCAATGCCTGAAACTCTCACAGGAGATTATGAAGTCAAACATCTGTTAATGCTGTAGTTCAAGAGCTAAGATTTGACTTTTGCACCATGGAATTACTCCATCCATCTTCTCTTGGAGCAGTGAAGATGATAATTAATGAGTCTGAATTTTCAAAATCTGAATTTTGTATTATTACTTTTCTTCTCTGTTTCCTAAAAGGAGACAAGACAGAGTATATTTATTGCCAACAAAATAATACAGTAAAACCCTAGCCATGTGCACAATATTGATTGTCTAATTCTGTTGTGTACCATGAGGTTTATCATTGTTTATATTCCATCAGTTAGATGACTCAGGTAATTTTCTTCTCATTTCTGTGATGAGATTTTTATTATTCTGATTTACAACACAGAAATCAGGATGTTTATTTTGAATGAGATGCAATTTATTCTTCCAGAATTCATTTCTAGTGTTTCATAATGCATTTTAAATTTTAAATTGAAAAGTAATTTCTATGCCAGCAACTACCCTACAGAGAAACCCAAATTGGCTATTGGCATAAAAAGAAAAACCAGATATATCTTTGTAAGTTAGAAAAATGTGAATGATAAACTTGTCATTCTTTTTTCAGAAAGTAGCACATGTAAATTTTTTAAACAAAAGTAGTCATACCTATGTGATGAATCTTGAAATGTTCAGAAACAATAAAAAGGAAATAAGTTAGCTCTAACTCTACCAGCCAGAGGTAAACATTCTTAACATATTGATATATTTCCTTCCAGTCTTTCTTCTATGAAATAAACATATTATTAGCTGTGCAATATTGTTACCAAGGAATGTATCATAGTTCACTAACTTGCCCCCAGAGTTGAAAATTTAGGATGCTTCCAATACTCTGTTAAAAGGTGACTGTTGGCCTTCTGGTGGGTATGCAGTGGTATCACATTGTGATTTTAGTTTGCATTTCCCATATATCTAATGAAGGGGACATATGACATATGTCCTATATTTTGATGTCATTTCCATGTCCTATTTAAAAATATCTGTTCAGGTCTTTTGCTGTTTTTCTATTGTGTCGTTTGTTTCTTACTATTGAGTAGTGGGACTTCTTTATGTATACTGGACACAAGTCCTTTGTCAGTTAAGTATGTCACATTGTTTGCAATAGTTATGTTCTGTAAAGTCACTGTGAATACTGAATTAGCCAGTAGTGAACTATTATTCCTCAGGAAAACACAGAGTTAGCCTCCTGAGAGCCTCCGGTCACAATGTTTTCATCAACTGAAATGGTATTTGCATTATATAGGTTCATTTGCCAATGTCCTCACGAAACAAGCCAATCTCATCAGCTTTTAAAACCTGATCTTCCACATAACCTTTTTCTTGCTAATACTTAGCAGGTATTTTTTAAATTCTTCCACAGCCTCTGATCTGCAGAACCTGCCTCATCTGCAAGGTTATTTTTCATGCCATATTGCCTCAGAAATAGCGCTAGGCTGAAGAATTTAACATTTCCTCTCCCTGAGTAACATGACCTTAAATTTCTTTGTCATTCTGCCTCACAACAATGCAGTTCACTGTACTTTTTAAAAATCGGTTATCATTTCATGAATCCACAAATTTAGCTCCTTTCCATGTGTTCCATAGTGTCATCACACTCTATAGATGTTACTTTAGCGCTTTGCAGAACTGCCTCCCATACAGATTGGTAAATTTCTTCTTCCTTTTTCTGGATGTAGCATATTGTATTGATGCATTGACATTGAACTCAGGGCCATCAGCATGCCCTGTGACTCATGCTTGAACAAAGCTTATCTAACACAGCTATTTTCTCCATAAAGCACATCACAGCCTTCTTGCTCTTAGGGACACTAGATAACACTTCAGCGCTACCCTTGGGAGACATTTGAAACAGCAAAGTCACCAACAAAAAACACAAAACTGCAAAAAAGTGGTACCAAATAGACCATGCAAAAGACACTTGTTAATAGCATAAGAGCTGATACAAGAAGGCAGAGTGTCACCTTGTTTGACCTCAGCTGTGAACTTGAACATTGGATGACTCAAATTTTGCACCACTCTCTACATGTCTGCAAATGACCATAGAAGTGCCATGAGTGTTGATTTTGGCATTACAATTATATTTTAGCAAGTAGGTGAATTCACAAATATGGAATCCACAAATAGTGAAGATCAGTTGTATTTATATCGTGAATATCTTCTTCTCCCACTCTTATAGGTTACATTTTTTACTCTTAATGATGTCTTTCACTAAATATCAGTTCTTTGTTTTAATATAGTTAAATTTTAATGACCAGAGGTTTTCATTGCCTACTCCAAGGCCATGAGACTGCTGTTTTCTTTCCTCTAAAAGCATGTTTGTTGTACCCTTCACATGTAGACCTGCAATCCATCTGGAATTGACTTTTCCATATGATGCAAAGTGGATATTCATGGGCATATTGATCCAGCAATATTTATTAAAAATAACATCCTTGTCTCTTTATGACCCACTTTTGTCATAGATCAGGTGATCCTGTATATGTGGGTCTATATTTAGTCTACTTATTTTCATTCTATTTATCCTTATGCCAATACTGCCTGTCTTAATTAACACATTTTCTAATAGTTCCTGTTAACTGTGCATGTACATCTTCCAACTTTGTTCTGCTTCTTCTAGAGTGTCTTGGTTATTTTTGACCCTTTAAATATCCATATAAAGTTTAGAATTAGTCTTTTGTTTTCCATAAAAAATAACTGCTAGTATTTTCATCAGGATTGCATTGAATCAATGGATTAATTTGGAGAATATTAAAATTTAAAAAATATCATTAACCTCTAATCTGTGAACATGGAATATCCCTCAATTATTTATATCTTCTTTCATTTATCTCAATAATGTGTGATGTGTTCTTGCACGTCTCTTATTAGATTTATTCCCTCTTATTCCTGAGTAATTTTCTTTGCTCTGAAGTCTACTTTATCTGCTATTAAGACAGCAACTCCTGCTTTTGTTTTTGAATAATGTCGGCATGATGTATCTTTTTTGATCTTTTTACTACTTTTTCGATCATTTTCACTACATTCACCTACATTTATCATTGAATTTGAAGAGGTTTCTTATAGACAGCATACAGTTGGGTCATGTTTTTTAATCCATTGTGCCAATCTGTTTTGTAAATGATGTGTTTACACGAAGTGATTCTTGATATAATAGGGCTTAAGTTTGCCATTTTATTACTTATTTTCTGTTTACATCCTCTGTTTCTCATTCCTCTTTTTCACTTTTCTTGCCGAGCCATATGCGGGTGCTTGAACATTTTGTAGGATTCCATCTTACTTTATTTAACATGTTTCTCAGTATATTTCTTTGTATACATTTCTTGATGGCTTCTTCTGGGTATTACAATATAAATCCGTAACTTATCACAACATACTGTCATCAATATTTGTCAGTTTTAATGAAGTATTGAAACCTTATCTCTATGTAAGTCCATTTACCATCTCCATTTAAGAAAAATAATTGTCTCAAATATTTCCTCTACATACATTGAGTACAGAACAGATATTGTTATATTTTTTGCTTCAACTATCACATATTATTTGAGAAATTCATGAGAAGAACAGCTATTATATTTATCCCTAGCTTTACCTGTTCAATTTTTGTTCTTTCTGAAGTTCCACACCTTCATTTTTTATTGTGATAAAAAGCATATAACAAAATTTATCATCTTAACCACTTTTAAGTATACAATAGTGTTAACTATATGCATATTGTTATGCAACAGAATCCTAGAACTTGTGTTCATGCAAAATTGAAACTCTGTACCCATTGCAACTTCCTGTGAATCTATATTTATTCAAAAATTAAAAATTAAAGAGAAAAAAACAACAGCACTTACTTTAATAATCTGATAGTAATGTTGGAAGATATATAATGGATAAAAAGCCATTCATAATTACAATCAAAAAATTAATTACTTAGAATAAAATTAACATGAAATATTTGAAATCTATACCAAAAAAATATACCCACAATAAGTCACTCTTGATACATACAAAAGTAGATTTCAAATATTATTGTGGGTCAGAATGTCTCAACACCAGACAGATCAGTGGAATAGAAGTCCACCAATTGATCCAACTACAGATAGAAATCTAGACTAGAATGAAGGTGTAATCTCACATCACTGAGGCTGCGATTATCTTTTTAATAGATGGTGTTTGAACAATAAGATAGACATTGAAAAAGATAAAATTTGCTACATTCCTCATACTGTACCTCTCTGCACTATTTTTTCAATTTTCTGTGAATCTATATTTCAAAATTAAAAGTTAATAAAGAAAAATCAATAGCATTAATGTTGTTAATTAAAAAACTCCAAATCCTGCAAAATAATTTAAAGAAATTTATTCTGAGCTGGATGTGAATGACCACAGCCTGGGCAAACAGAGTCTCAGAGGTCCTGAGAAAGTGTACCCAATGCAGTCAGATTATAGTTTGATTTTATACATTTTAGGGAGACAGGAATTGCAGGTAAAATCAAATCAATGCAGGTATACATTGACTTGGCCTGAAAGGTGGGGTATCTTGAAGTGGGGGCTTACAGGTTATACGTGGATCAGAGATTCTTTAATTTGTAATTGGTTAAAAGAATAAAGCTTTGCCTAAAAGTCGGAGTCAGTATAAAGGAGCGTTTTAAGTTAAGATAAGGAAGTCTGCTAATCATAGAGCAAGCCACGATACACTGACTCAAAGTGATCTGTTCAGCAAATTGAAGGCCTGTAGGCATGACTCAAACTTTGCCTTGCATGGCCTTAAATCCTGTTTATAATTTAGTATCTTACTGCCACACAGAGTCTGTTTTGTCAGTATTATAATCTCTATTTTAGCATTAATGCTGGTCAGTTGACGTGTTATTGGAACTCAGGACACAGTACCCCAAAATGAAGACCTCAGAAGTGGCCTCAGAAGCAAAAGTTTTTCTCTGACCTTCTCCTGTCCTTCTGCCTCTCAGTCCCATTCTTCCCTGATGCTAGGCAAAGAAACTAGACTCCCTCTTCCCAAAGGCAGGTCATAAAAGCCAGAACCCCCTTTCCTAAAAGCCAACAATAAAACCCAAAATTATTCTATGTAAAAACTGGCTATAAAGAAATTATCTGACATGCCTTGTTTGACTGTAAGTCATAGGACTCCCATTCCGGAGAGGGTCCTGCCTCACACCCGGAAGGAAGGAATGAATGCTCAGAGAGGCCAAGAATCTAGATATACAGGCCTTGCTGTGTTTCCCCACTCAGTCTATTAACATTAGATCCATACCCTTTTTGTCCAATCATATTTCTATACAGCTGTCCACACTTTGTTGAACCTAAGCAAAAAAATTGACAACTTTCTCTGTATCTTTGAGTCTTCATTCTGAAGGCTCCCATGTATATACATTCAATAAATTTGTATGTCAGTGATTTTTCAGTGAAACTTTAGAGGGCCAAGGGCTTTGTTCTCTACAGTGTCTAAACTCTGAAAGGGAAGAGGTATAATGAGGCATCCAACATCCCTCCCAACATGGCTGGTAAGTCAGTTTTGAAGTTTTTCTGGGGTCCCTTTGACCAAGAAGGGGTCCAGTGGGAGGGAGGGCTTAGGATTTACTAGGGACCCTAGAAAAACCTTAAAACTGAGTTCCTGGCCCTGATGGGAAGGTAGATTGGACACACCTCATTATACCTCCTCCCTTTTATAGCTTAGACACAACAACTGACCAGCATTAATGTTAAAATAGAGATCATAAGACTGACAGGACAGACTCCTTGTGGCAATAAGATACCGAATTACAAATAAGATCCAAGGCCATGCAAGGCAAGGATTAAGTCACACCTTACAATCCATGAAATTTTGCTAAACAGATTTTTTTTTTCCTGGCTTGGTATCATATCCTGTCTTAATTAAGCATTCTTTTCTACTGACTCCAAATTTTTAAACAAACCTTAACACTCTCAACCAATTGCCAGCTGAAGAATACCTAAACTCACCTAACTCACCTATGACTTGTAAGCCCCTGCTTCAAGATGTCCTGTCTTTTTGAGTCAAACCAATGTATACCTTCCAAGTATTGATTTATGATTTTATATGCAATTCTTATCTTCCTAAAATGTATAAAATCAAACTGTAACCTGAATGCATTAGGTGCACTTTCTCAGGACCTCTGAAACTGTATTTTCCCAGGCTGTGGTCACTCATGGTGGCTCAAAATAAACCTCTTGAAGTTATTTTACAAAGTGTGTTTTTTTCCATTAACAATGCATTTGCCCTTCAGCTCAGCAATCCACTTCTAGGACTTTACCCTGAAGATATACCTCCAACGACATGAACATACATATACAAAGATCATTCGTTACAACATTATTTTAATTGCACAATATTGGAAACTCCCATACATAGGAAATCGGTTGAACAAACCATGGAATAGATACACAATGGAGTAATATACAGCTGTAAAAAAGAATGAGGAAGATCTCTGTGAAGGAATATAGAGTGTGAAGAGACAGTGTTGCAAATGCAACGTGCTAACGAGTATATATCATATGCTACTTTTATGTAAGAAAGAAGGGGAAATTTAAAAGATACATATATTTGCTTATGTTTTAAAAACAGGAAAAATAAACCAGAAAAGAAACAGAAGTAGGGCTGGAGAGGTGTGCTGGAGGCAGGGACATTTCTCTGAGTGCGCCTCTTTACCATTTTGACTTTTGGAAGCACAATAAGGTTCTATACCTTTAAAAAACTGAAAAGAAATAAGGATGAGGAGTTGTGGGAAACTAAAACCAAAACCAAGTGGAAACTAATGAACCTTGCAGTATTTCAGTTAAGCACCAAACCACACAGAAGGGGATGGGGACAGGCAACAACTAATCCTAGAAACCATTGAAAGCAGCATTGGGCCACAGATACACACTCTCAGAAGGCTGCAGGAGCAGAGGTGTGCAGGACCACAGCAATCAGATGCTAATCTCTTTTCAGGCAGTTGATTTTTCTAGAGGCATGGGCAAAGCAACTCTGAAATTACTGTAGATTACAGGGGGACTGAGCAAATGAGCCAATGTGTTGATGTTGTTTGGAGTCAGATCCTCATTACAGAAGATGGGAAGTTACAAACATGGAATGCCAGAAGGCAAGAGTTGGAATTGGAAGCATCAGTGTAAACTCATGACTTCTGAATTATGCACATATATGAACATATGCACGTATGCGGATATACCGATGTGTGTATGACGGTCTGTGTGGAGGTGTGTGTGTATCTCTGTCACCTATCTATTATTTATAATCTATCACCTATTATCTATAATCTATCATCTTTCTGTCATTTATCTGACTGTCCATCTATCTATCATCTCTATATCTATTGATGTGTTTCCTGACAGAGTAAAGAAGCAAAGAAACTCCAGTATCTTGGTCTCTATTACCATGGCTACAAAGATTCAGGGCTCCTTGGAGAAATGGTTGACTCTAGGCTGTGGCAGGGTGGGTACAAGATGAGCCCAGAGCATCTTGTCATAACAAAACATAAGGAAGTACTCAAAAGAAAATGATGCAGGAATATCACGTGGGCACAAGGGCCTGCTTTAAGGTGCTCCAACTAGCCAAATTTAGAAAAATTTGAGGGCCAAAATAATTAGGTATAATGATGAATTATAAACCACTGGCAAAACAGAAATTCATGAGTCCATGCCAGTAATGGATACATAAGTAAGTGGGAATGGAGAGAGGGCTATTGTCACAGTAGAATTCTGAGGACCAACTGGTAAAGGTGGAAAAAGTCTTGAAGTTGAAAAATCATAATTTTTCAATCATTGTAGTAAACACTGGTCCATGCAAGAAGCTTCAATGGAAAATACACAACTCACCTAAGTACTATTCTAGCCAGGAAAAAATAATGCATATCCTGAATCTTATCATGAGAAAAAAAAATCAGACAAACCACAAATTTAAAAAAAAAAAACCCAAAGAAGTATCCTAGGTTAAAGGAAACTAGAGAGACACAACAAATGCAATACTGGTCCCAGATTGGAATTATGCAATTATACAAGGGAGGGGGAAGAAAAAACACTCCACTAGCAACATTATTGGGGCTACTGATGAAATTGGATAATGGATAGTGTGTTGCATTTACTGAAGTTGATAACTAAACATTTGGAATTCTATTATAGAGAGGAGCCCTCCCCTCTCTCTCATTTGTTTATTTAGTTACCTTTTTGTTACCAGTGTGGACTCCTGGTTGTTCATGCTTTCTCAGAACACAGACTCGTGGCTTTTTATATATTTAAATCTTTTCAATCACTTCATCCTCCTTTTGGCAGCCAAAGTACAGCAGCTTTGGCTTGGGAGAATCCCTTGTAGGTTGGCTCTTGTGTCCCTTAATCTTTAATTATTTTTAATATTTTGGGGCTTTAATTCTTTCTTGCTTTCTGGCACACACACAAAAAAAATTCCAAGCAAACATGTGCCTTCCTGGCTTTCACAGGAGAAAGACATCGGCCACCATCTCCGGGGCTTCCTGTTTATGGAGAGAGATAACGTTGCTACAAGGCCATTTCTACACAGGCAAGACAGGTAACTTCTGTTAAAAGCACAAATTTGTATTGATATTTCCAATTCGGTTTAACATGACAGTGTCCCTACTTAAAAATTATTTTTATTCTAGTAATTACACTTCCTATTATGCTTTAAAAATTTCAATTCTTAAAAAAGGAGGTAATCTATATGAAATATAAGGAAATTAAAATGATAATAATACCAATATTATTGTGAACAGAATACTATGGAATGGAGTTTAAAATTTTTGTGGGGTTTCTTTTGTCTTTAGAGTGAGTCCCTCTGAGAACGTGCAGTGAAACCAATCTGTTCTGAAGTCACTGATGACTTCTCATTCTTGAGACTGCAGAGGGACTTCCCTGGTGGGCCATGGGAGCAGATTATTTCTGTTTGCCTTCAGTTTAAAGGCACTAACATTCTGTTAGCTGATAGATCTAGGTTCTTAGAAGATGGTGGCTCTTCACTGGAGAAGAGGGGAGGGCCTCTGTCTGATCATGTCAGGATAATGGAAAGATTTGAGCAAGATTCCAGTCATCCAAAGGACTTAATGCCTAATTTTAAGTGTGGACATCCTATGTTTTTGTTGGACAAGCCAAATTTGTTTCCTACATTTATTATCTAATATTATTTTTAAAAAACCCATGCCTCCACGTATTTAATTAAATTCTAAATCTACTGTGCTAATTGAAAGCTTTTAAACTTATCTTGCTTTCTTTCCAAGCTACAAGCACTTTCTTTTTATAAAATGCAGCATTCCTTTAGCAACCTAATTATCATGTTCTTCGCCATGATAACAAGGTTTCCTCTTGGCCCCCTCCCTCCCCATCAGATACTTTCCACCTTAGTTAGCAGCAAAGTCTTTGGCTTCATCCTTGATTCCTGTCTTTCTCTCCTGACTCTTGTCTGTCAGCTGTTAGAGATATTTATTGATGGAAGGCCATTAGTTTGGACTAAGCTCCTGCACTGAGCCGCCGCAGACCAGACCAAATCAAAATGGAGTCACTTGTGCGAAGTGCCACATAATCAAACTGAACTTTGAAACAGGCCTGTTTTCAAAAAAACCAGGAGATGCATGGCAACCAATCAGAAGGGGTGGTTAACCTGAGCCACATGATACAGAAATCCCTCTGATCTCACCTGTACGCAAAGGACCAATCCTCGTTTCATCTCCCGTCTCTGCTTTCTTCAGCCCTTTCCTGCATACAAACATCACCTCTCTGCTCAGCCCATCAGAACACTCATATTTTATAGAACGAGGTGTTGCCAAATTCTAGAGTCACAAACAAAAGCCCATTGAATCTTTAGCCAAAATTTGTTGTCATTTTGTCTTTTGACACAAATACTATAGACAATGCTGAATGCATAATTTATGGGAGCCTGTCCAAAATAAAAATGTGGAGTCCCTTCATCATAAGTTATTAAGAATCTCAAGATGGTGACAGTAGCACATTAAGCCAAGGAACTACCTTCAAAATAGATCCACAATCTGACTCCTCACCAAGTTTACTGCCACCCCCTGGGAGCAGGGGAGCATTTATCTCTGGGCATCTGTCCCCCAGTGGTCAGGGTCACCCATGGGGAGTTTACTCCCTACGCAAACATGAACACTGAGTTATCTGCTGTACCAGCAGCCAGAGTGAACAGTCGTTCAAAGTGTGTGAAAAAGACATAAGAGGTATCCAATATAATATTAGAGAAATATAATATCTAACTCTCTTTATTTTTACCTGTTATCTATTGTCTACTTTTTCTAGTACATTGTAAACATGAGGGTGGACACTTCTGCCTGTTTCGTTTGCTGCGGTATCTTCGATGCTCAGAACAGTGCTTCGCACATACTTAGTGCCCAAAAAATACTTGTTGGATGAATGATTGAATGAATGATTTTATCAACTAACAGCAGTGTTGGTGAGACCCCAGGAACCATATCTGTTAAAGCGAATCTAGCAGGCTGAGAGCCCTTCTCGATTCTTGGGCTGAAGAGAACTCTTAGTTAACCAATCTAGCCTAGAGTTGGAAACTGAATATCTGATTTTTATGAGTCGTTAGGAAACATACAAGAGGGGGGAACAACACAGACAGAGAAACTCAGGTTATGATACCAACCTCAAATGAAAAAAGCTCTCTGAATTGACCCTGCTTGGGGGCAGACAGGGTCCTCATGCAGCTAAGAGGAGTGAGCAGGAGGAACACAAGACAGCCACCTCACCACCTGCACACACGCCTCTTCCTGGAGCTTCCCTGGGCTGCCTTCGGGTCCTCTCACAAATTACTGTGGCTCAGAATTTAAAATAAGGCTTGGACATTTACTAAGGATCACATTGCAGGAGGGAAGAACGGGATGCCATGAAAGTTCCTAAATGTATTTAAATTACAAGCATAGTTTATGTAAAAGAACAATGTTAAGATACTTTGGCCAGGTGCGGTGGCTCACACATATAATCCTAGCACTCAGGGAGGCTGAGGCAGGAGGATTACTTGAGGCCAGGAGTTTGAGACCAGCCTGAGAAAAAGTGAGAGCCCATCTCTATTAAAAAATAGATAGATAGATAGATAGATAGATAGATAGATAGATAGATAAAAATTAGCCAGGCATGGTGGCACTCACTTGTAGTCCCAGCTACTTAGGAGCCTGAGGCAGGAGAATCGCTTGAGCACAGAAGTCTAAGGCTGCAGTGAGCTATAATGACACCACCGCACTCTAGCCTGGGAGACAGAGCAAGACAGACCTTGTCTCAAAAGAAAGATACCTTGCAAGAATTGCCTTTTAGGGTCCCTAACACTCAGGCTCATGACATCAGAAGTGGAGGGAGAGTGGGCTTTGTAGTCCGAAGTCAGCAAAGTCTAGAAAGACCTGTTGAATGGGCTGCCAAGCCAATAATATATATTCTAAAATGATCACATGGTGTTTATCTAATAAAATGTTGAGTTTCTATCATTTTATTAAGACTTAAATTTTCTTTCGCCACCTCCACTTCTCTTTTCCACCAAAATCTCATGCACCCACCAATAACACACACAGAAGGGGAGGGGGGAGGAGGGAGGAAGGGATGGGTATCTGCATACACAAAGAGTGCAATGCGCACCACCCGAAGGATGGACATATTTGAAACTCGGACTTGGCGGGGGGGGTGCAAAGGCAACATACGTAACCTAAACATCTGTACCCCCATAATATGCTGAAATAAAAACAAAATGAAGGCCGGGCGTGGTGGCTCACGCCTGTAATCCTAGCACTCTGGGAGGCCGAGGCGGGCGGATCGTTCTGAACTCAGGAGTTTGAGACCAGCCTGAGCAAGAGCGAGACCCCGTCTCTACTAAAAATAGAAAGAAATTAATTGGACAGCTGAAAATATATATAGAAAAAATTAGCCGGGCATGGTGGCACATGCCTGTAGTCCCAGCTACTCAGGAGGCTGAGACAGTAGGAGCACTCGAGCCCAGGAGTTTGAGGTTGGTGCGAGCTAGGCTGACGCCACAGCACTCACCCCAGGCAAGAGAGTGAGACTCTGTCTCCAAAAAAAGAAAAATGAAAAAAAAAAAAAAATGCAGTCTCTTAATGATTGCTGCTCCAACAACAGCATGGTACATTGTGTGCTCTGCTGGAAGGATCCTGTCAGGCCCTGAATTGGCCATGCATGTGTCATCGGAGGAGATTGATGGAGAAGCCATTAGGGTCCAGTGGCCAGTGCACCTTGGAACATGTGGTGCTTCCGAGACTCATGGCATTGCCCTCTATTGTCAGAAATCCCTATTGTGTGCTGTTATCCATGAAACATGCAACTAATATGGTTTTCGTTGAAAATAATTTCTAATTTACAGTCTAAACATTTCACCTGTTTAAATGACAAATTTGCTTCACAATTTCTTATTTTTAAATCTGATCACATTATTTTTAAAAAAAAAAGATTCTTTTTTTGGCAAAAAAAATTCAAAATTCTTACATGTCCACATTCTTCAATCCAGTATTTCCTATCCCAAGAAAATTATTAGAAATGTGAGCAAATCTCTATTCCTATAAATACTCACGACAGTGGTTGTTTTCTTTTTAGTTATATAAATCATACAATCATATAATTTATATGCCAATCCAAGAAACGTTTTAGGATGAAGGGGAAAATGCAAAACTAATTGCAATTATATAGTTTCTTGAAATATTTATTTTTTTGACTGACAAATTGGTTTTAACATGGTGGGCTTTTTATAAAAGTGTTCTAGTTGCAAAATACTGTAAAAATTAATTTTTTCTAAAATATAACATTGGATTATATTATAGCAAAAGAAAAGCTTTCCTATAGTTTCCTATTTTAAAAACATGGTTTAATCTGAAAGATTTTTAAAAACTATAGCATAAGAGAGCATGTGGCACATCTCCCTAGTTGAAGAAGTTCCATAGCCAAACCTGTTTCTAACGTGGTGTCGCACTGACAGCCACTCGGACTTGCCAGCCTTGTGAATGAGCCTCCTTGGAAAAAAACATCGCTGTCCCCGGGGATCCTCCAGCCAAGTGCTGCAGGGCTGGCATCTGGCTGCAGTCTCATCAGAGACCACAAGCCGGGAATGCCCAGCCATGCCCTTCCCAAATCCTTGACCCCCCAGAAACTGTGTGAGATAATAAATACTGTTATTGTTTAAGCCACTAAATTTGGGGTAATTTATTACTCAGCAGTAGATACCACAACCAACTTGCCATTTGTTTCCTGTTGTTCCACCTCTTATTTGTTCATTGGTTTCTACTTTCCTGTCTTTCTTTAAGGGTTAATTGGTTGTTTCCCCATTTCCTTTCCTCTGTCGCCATTCTAGCTGTACTTTTGCATTACGTTTGAGAGGTTATGCCATAGACTGCAGTATCCGTCCATCCGCAGCTGGTCACAGTGCCCCTGACGGGACAGCACGATGTAGCGACCTGCGACAGCAGAACCCTGCTGAGATCCACCTATGCTTTCTGCTTCTGTGGTCGGAAATATCTTCCTTTAAAATGCTATAATCCCTAAATACATAGTCATTACTTTATCTTTAAAGATTAGATAGATTTTAAAAGAATTTTTAAAAAGAAAGAAAAAGAATCTTCTGTATGCATCCACACGTTTACCCTCTCCAGCGCTCTTCCTCCCTGGTGACTGTGCTTCTGTCCGGTCTCCTATACCCTCCGCCGGAAGTTCTCCCGTCATTTCCTGCAGTCCAGGTCTGCCGATGAAAAGCTCTCTCTGCTTTGGTGTACCGAAAATTTATGTCACTTTCATTTTTGGAAGTCTCTGCATATCAAATTCTAGGTGGTCATTTGTTTTTCTATCAGCACTTTACTATAGGCCATTTTTTTCTGGTCTCTGTAGAGGAGTGAGCAGTTGTTCCCATCACTGCTCCCGGTATATAATGCGTCCCTTTTCTCTGGCTGTTTTTAAGATTTTTTTTCACTTTAGTTTTCAGCAGTTTTTATTTGATTTGCCTTGATGTGATTTTTTTTGCGGGGGGGTGATAAGGGGTTGGGGGTGACAAATATATTTACACTACTTGGGCTTTGGAGTGATTCCTAAATCAGTGGGTTGATGAGCTGGATCAAATTTGCAAACTTTTTTTATAGATTTAGGGGATACAAAAGCACATTTGTTACGTGGATATACTGCATAGTGGTGAAGTCTGGGCCCTTAGTGCAGCCATCACCTGAATAGGGTATACTGAACCCATTAAGTAATTTCTCATCCCTCAAAATTTGAAAACTTTTGACAAATATACACATTTTATTAAATATATGTATACTCCATTTTCTCCCTCTTCTGCTACCTCTGGGACATCACTTATGAGTATGTTAGACCACTTGGTACTGTTAAACATGTCACTGAAGCTCTATTCTTTTTTTTTTTTTTTTTTTTTTTTTTTTTTTTTTTTTTTTTTTTTTTTTTTTTTTTTTTTTTTTTTTTTTTTTTTTTTTTTTTTTTTTTTTTTTTTTTTTTTTTTTTTTTTTTTTTTTTTTTTTTTTTTTTTTTTTTTTTTTTTTTTTTTTTTTTTTTTTTTTTTTTTTTTTTTTGCAGTCTTCTTTATCTCTGTGCTTCACTTTGGATGGTTTCTATTGATTTTTCTTTAAAATTACTCATCCTTTTGTCTGTTTAATCCAATCTTCTGTTAAGCCTATCCAGTGAATTTTTGACTTCAGATATTGTAATGTTCAGCTCTAGGATTTCCATTATGTTCTTTACGTAGCTTTCAAATCTCCCCTAAAATTTTTCTCACCTGTCCACTTACTATATTCAGTTATTCCTGAGATTTTGTAAGTATGTTTATTAAAGGCATTTCAAAATCCTTGATGCTGGGGTGGGTCCCTTGGTGGCTCCAGTGGAGCCAGCCTGGGGCCAGCCCTGTTAAAAAAAAAAGTAAACAAAATAAATAAATAAACAACAGCAACAACAACAAAAAAATCCTTGATGCTGATCCCAGCATCTGGGTCCTGTGTGAGTCTATTTCTAATGACTAGTTTTTCTTGATTGTGAGTCATATTTTCTTTGGTTATCTACTAAACACATTTCTGACAGAGTTTCTTGATTTAGTAA